>JAHKKF010528939.1:0-56076 GCA_019740295.1 Labeo calbasu
TTAGTAAGTGTTTAGTAAGTTTACTGTTGTTATTTTAACATTATTTAATTGTACTTTAATTAATTACCATCTTACTTTAAACTCACAAAGCCTAGTTTGGAAAACCTTAACGTAATGTAAATGCATTTTTTTAAATGTGTTTTTTATTTTCTTTCTCTTTGTATTTTTATATCACTATGCTACAAGAATATCATATTTGAATCAATGCGATAAACAAGTTGGGTCAAAAGTAATATGAAAAGAATCAAAAAGTAGCCTGATTATATTACCCAAAATGTGTAATGTAATGGATTACATTAAACTACAATTTGTCATATAATTTGAAATCTACCCAGCATTGCTCAGTGACACTTGTAAATTAAGAGGTGTAACTTTTTTTTTTTTTTTTTAATACCCAAGCTGTGTGTGTGCTGCTAGCTTGTATTACCTGGCATAGTAACCATAGGGGTACCGGCCCACAGCACATCCATGCCTGTGGTGTGGCCGTTACAGAGCGGGGTGTCCAGGCACACATCAGCCAACTGTCCACGTCGCACATGCTCCTCTTTGGGAGCCACAGGGGAGAAGATGATGCGAGAGGCAGGCAGGCCCAGGTTCTGAGCGTACTGTTGGATATTGGGCTCACCCACAGCCGGGAAGCGCAGCAGCCAAAGCACACTGTTGGGCACACGCTTCAGGATCTACATAACCAAAAGCACAGTGAGTAAAGCTGCCAGACAATCAGCTTCACAATGAGTACTTAAATGTTACTTTCATTAAACTGAATCTAAAATCGATGAATTTGATTTACTTCAACAATTTGAATCATTACTCAAAGATGTTTACAGAACTCTTATGTGTAGTATAATAACTTAATTTGTGTAAATAAAAAGCAAAAATCAGATATACAATTTTTATATGTTAGTTTTAACATAATTTTAGCTGCTTTTCCATTTTATTATTACCTCCATAACACAGTCATTATTAAAATCTCAGTTTGGCCCAATGGTGATTCAGTGGCTTTTGAATCTAATTTGCAACAATTGCTGTTTGTTTGAAAAAAAAAATAAGTCACTTGGAAGTTAAAAAAAAAAAGAAAAGAAATTACTAAATATTTATAAAAAAAGTTTAAATATTAAAAAATAAAATATTTTGAAGAATGTTAGTAACCAAACCAACATAAGTATTTTTTTCCATACTACAGAAGTCAATGTGGACCAGCAACCGTTCGGTTACCAGAAACATTCTGCTAAATATCTTTGTGTTTACAAGGAGTAAGAAATTCATACAGGTTCGGAACACCACAAGAGTGAATAAATTATGACAACAATTTCCTTTTTGGGTGAACTATCCCTTAAAATCACAAGTTTGCTCATTTTTCACCAGCTCTGTGTTGTTATAATGTCAGCAGTATATGTGACCCTGGACCACAAAACCAGTCTTAAGTAGCACAGGTATATTTGTAGCAATAGCGAAAAATACATTGTATGGGTCAAAATTATTGAATTTTCTTTTATGCCAAAAGTCATTAGGTTATTAAGTAAAGATCATGTGTTCCATGAAGATAATTTGTAAATTTCCTACCAAAAATATATCAAAACCTAATTTTTGATTAGTAATGTCTATTGCTAAGAACTTAATTTGGACAACTTTAAAGGTGATTTACTCAATATTTAGATTTTTTTTGCACCCTCAGATTCTGGATTTTCAAATAGTTGAATCTCAGCCAAATATTGCCCTATCAATTCATACATCAATGGAAAGCTTAATTATTCAGCTTTTATGTGATGTAAGTTTATGACTGCTTTTGTGGTCCAGGGTCACATATGTAAATAAACAATGTGTACTCTTTCTCTGTTACCAGGACCCAGACAACTCCATTTGTTTGTCAACAAAAGTGTTACGGGCAATGCAAAATGTGCCATTTTGCATTGTCTGGCAGACTTTTGACAGATCCATGGTTCTACATTTTGTATTCCTGCCCACAGATTGTGGGAATGACAAAGGAAAGGCACCATAATCAAAAACGTATTATGAATGCTGAAGTCTATTTTCTCTAGCCATGTAGCACTGATTTAAAAAAAAAATGTTTCTACTGCACAGACAGACAAGCCCATCTTGCCAGTAGTGAATTCTCCTTTAAATCTTACATTTGCCCACATCTGCAGGGTGGGAGGGTCAATCTTATAGAGCTGGTTGAAGTTGCAATAAACAATCGAGTCTTCAGGAAGGCCATATTGCGAGCGGGTTGTCACCACAATTGTTCTGGGAACTTCTTCTCCTGTTGCTGCCTTGTTGTTAATCTAGACAGAAAAATCAAAGAACACATTAGTTAATAGTTTAGGTACTAAAAAGACAAGCATGTG
The DNA here is from genome assembly GCA_019740295.1 of Labeo calbasu. Taxonomy (NCBI): domain Eukaryota; kingdom Metazoa; phylum Chordata; class Actinopteri; order Cypriniformes; family Cyprinidae; genus Labeo; species Labeo calbasu. The sequence goes on from JAHKKF010528939.1 coordinate 2,346, forward strand.
CCCTAAAACTGTGTCGCCCATCCCTAGAAGCCTTTCAACTTCTCTGCCACCATGTTTGTGCCACCTACAGCAGTGGTGTGAAGGCCCCAGTGTAGGGAAAAATGGCTATTGCACATCCTGTCTCAAAGCGTGCTATTCTCAGACAGCTTATGTGTGCCATACCTGCAAGGCTACAGTTCCAGATACTATAACCTCCTCCACTGTAAAAATCTGAAAAACAACAACATGTGGTAATATTCTGACTCGGCCTACTACGAAATGGTCTTTTTGCCAGATCTTCAAGATGATCGAAGGAGGAAACTGATCTGAGGTCATTTGAATCATTTCACCACCAATCTGAAGGAAATTAAGTCTCTCATGTATGGATACAAATGGCACAAGAGCAAATACACCCACGTTCTGATAAAAACACCTTCACACCACTAAATCTCCGTTGAAAATTTTGCATCATTTTGGAATGACAGAGGTGTCACTGACCACAGAAGACAATATTCAGAATCTGATCATTCATCAGCAATGATCATTTCAATAATAATATATCAGAAACAATTAAGACAGCTTGCATATGTCAGAATTCTTTGCAGCGTAAACCGGAATATTCAACGGAATATTCATTATGTATGCACTTGCCCAAATTAAATTAAAAGAAACTGAAAACACCATGCATGTAACCCTCTCTCTCAGAATAAAGGCTTCACCAGAAAAATGGCGTGCTTGTAATTGTGGTCAACTATCCACTGATCTGTCATGCTAAGAATGATGGACAGGACTAAATCCAAGTCTGAGAGCAAGCCAAGACCCTCACAGCCAGGGAGAAGCCAATTTTAAAGCAGTGAAGTCAGTAAAATCGCAGTGAAATCAGCCAAGTGAAGTCTATTGTTGAGATCAACACTAAGGGTCTACAATGGGCCGTACCTGAGTGGTGGCCAGGCCGTTGCTGACGGTAAATCCGTTGATGGTGACCTGGATCTGGCCTTGGTTGATCATGTTAATGATAGCTTCAGCGGCCGTGTTCATAGGGATGACAGGCATGGAGAGGGCACCGTTACTGTCAGCTGACTCTTGACCATCACATTCCATCTGAAAGTAGGGGAATAATGAGAAAGAAACATCAGCATGTCTGTTTAACAGTGTAACGGAACGCATCAATACAGTGACTTCTTCACCAACCTTCACAACTTTAATATCTGGCAGGCTTTCCAGAAAGGCTTTCAGATCAATGCCATTCAGCACAATGCGATTGTCAAAAATATGGCCATTTGACTTGAAGTCTATCACTGCTTTTTTCTATTGGGTAAAAAGAAAAACATGAGCCTCCTCCTTTGTAATAACATTTTTTTTAATGTGATTATAAACTGAATCTTACCTTGAGGTGAGGGAACATATTGGCATGATCTCCAATGAAGAAAGTGTTCGGCATGTAGGCCAGCTTCTCAGAGTACTGCTCTGCAACCTCAACAGGAGACGTCTCCTTATCAGAAATAATGTAGTCCATGAATGGAGCTCCACTGGTGCCTGGGTATCCAAGCCACATGGCCTAGAGTAGATTGTAAAAAAAATTAATTCATCAACTAGATCTTTATATATTATCTGAAGTATATGCTATCAGTTTAAAAGGTCGAGCTCAGTAGAACTTTAAAAAGTAAAGACGCTTCTTACCAAATAGTTCTAGTTAAAATAAATGCTGTTACATTTTAAAATCTATTCAGATAGAAAGCAGCTATTTTAAATAGTAATTGTAACATGCAATGCAAGTGTTTCAGCTGTCTCTGCCTCTAGAATATTCAAAGCCTAGCTGTAAGACTATCCTTAATTATAATTGTACGAGAATTATCATTAAGGGTTTCCTTAACTTAAGTTTCTAAATATGATCTAGGTAGGGCTGTCACTAATGATTATTTTGGTAATTGAGTAATCTATACACACATATTTTTTGTAAGAAAAATAGACCTAAATGAACAATAGCCTTCAAAATGAGTTAAAATACATATATAATAGCAACGAGGCAAAATTAATTAATTCAAATAAAGCAAGTAATCCTACGGTTTTATTAAACAAAACTGTTAAAACACAATATATTATAAACAGTAGAGCTAATGTACAATGCGCATCATAAATGCCTGCATAGGGCGCCAATGGCCTGATGATTGTTTTTACACTTTACTGCGCAATCTAATCCTTGTGTAATATTGATAATGATTTACCTTACAAATCTGATGAAATAGCACACATTGCATTCCCAGATTAAAGTTAGAATAAACCCAAACATGCAGAGACGGAGTCTGAGACGCTCCACACATTTTAAATGGGTTTAACGTGGAATTTGCCACTTTCAGTATTTTGCCAATTACTCTGCGCGTGCTAAATGCAATAGAGGAATTTTTTTTTTTTATCGAATACTATTTCTAGGTCTCTCCTTCAACGCAAGTCTATGCCTGCTTAAACACCCACTGGGTAAAATTGCCACACATTTGCACACGCATCTGACTAATATGACATAATGTAGATGGCATTCAAAAAGCTGCACTCTCGAATGCCAACCTGAATGGGTGCAGGGTGCAATGCAAACAGCTCATTGCGTGCTCCTTTAGTATAACCATTCATGTTGACCAGGATGTGGACTCCATCTTGATGGATCCTGTCTGCTGCTTTTCCGTTGCAGGGGATCTATGAACACAGAACACAATGAAAACAAAACAAACCACCGTATGGTGGAGGAATATGATATACCTAAATAAGCCTGTGATATGTACATGTACACTTACCTGTGAAAGGTCAATAAAGTGATGAGCCTCTGCCATGACTTTAACTCTGAAATTGGTGCTGTCATCTGGGCTGAGAGCATAGCAAAACACCTGTAAACAATATAGCAGTATGAGATCACCAGCTTACCACAATGTGCTCAACAGAACGATTTATAAATAACTTTTGCATTACAGACTCATCACCTCGAACTTCTCAGAGTTGTGCATGCCAGGGATGGACTGCATCAGGTGGGAAGTGGGATGGTTGCCAAAATCAGAGCTAACATACCCCACACGCAAACGGCCTCCACTGGCCTTCAAATCCTTTGGATGCTCATAGGCTGGTTTATGAAGAGCATTGATCTATAGAACAAGTAAAGAATTATGCTGATGCTTATAAACTGAATAAGTATACTACTTTCATACAAAAACCCAAGGTAGAAATCAGAAAATGTAGCAGAATAGAGCAGAATGGGACTGTGTAAACAAGTGTAATATACACACCTTATCCAGACACAAGTTGCCATGTCTCTCTGCAATTGCCTTGCGGAAACCGTGAGAGAGAGGGTACAGCATGCTGTGATGGGGATGCACCGATGGCAGGCGGTTCTTGTCCAGTTGATCAGCCACAATGCTCACCAGCTTCTTCATGCGTTCATCATAGTCAGTCCAGTCACATACAATCTGAGGATCAAAGCACAACATGATGTCACACAAAGATCCCCACAAGAGTACACTGTGACAACATGCACATTCAAGACGTTTACATACCTGCAGACAGTGAGCCAGGTTACAATAAGCATCAGGGAAGTCAGGCTTGAGCTTCAGGGCAGTGCGGTAAGATGCAATCGCTTCAGGAATGTTTCCAGAATCCTTTAATGGGAGAAGAACGTAATTTAAACTTCAAAATAACACTAAACACAACTGAAAAGAAGTGAATTCTCGAGGTTTTTAGATTCACACCTTGTGTATGGAAGCCAAGTTACTGTGAGCATCTGCAAAAGCGGGGTTGATCTGAATGGCTCGAGTGTAGCACTGCAGCGCCCCCTGAACATCCTGCATCTCTTTTAGAGTGTTGCCCATGTTCGAGTAAGCATCGGCAAATGTGGGGCTGATTCTGCTCAGTGGATGACAACAAAAGGTAAGACTTTGAAAGACACCAACACAAAAAAATAAAAATAAAAAAAAAAAGACAACAGAGTGTAGCTAAACACAAGAACATGCCTGATTGCTTCCTTATAGTGCATGAGAGCTTCCTGAAGTTTCCCCTGCTGCTGCAGGACACTGGCAAGGTTTGAATGAGCAGCGGCAAATTCAGGAAACACCTTTCCAACAAATAAAACCAACATTTTAGACACATGATTCAAAATCATAACAAATGTGTGTTTTCACACCGCTCCCCTCACCTCCAGTGCTTTCCTGTAGAGCTGCACAGCCTCCTCAATGTTGCCCTGTTCACGCTTGATGTTAGCCAGATTGTTAAGGGAGTCAGCATGAGTCGGGCACAGACGCAGCGCAGTGTTGTAACACTCCTCGGCTTCAGAAACCTTAAAGTAAACATGCAAGTTTGCAGACAATAAGGCTCTTGACTCTAAAGACTGTCCAGTGAATTTTAGCAGGCAAAATCCAGCCATTTCAATAGGAATAGTAGGCCCCTATGATTTCCGTAATGCGGAAAACGTGGACGGAATCGCGGAATCCAGTTATAAAGACGGAATTTACTGTATAACATGGAATGTCACAGAACTTTGTCAAAGTTTGGATGAATTTAAAAAAGTAGGTCAGTACACTTAAATCAAATCGTGATATGGATTAATATCTCTAAATATCGAGCAAAAAGACTATTTAAATATGAATCGTTCAAGTTCTGCGTGTCTCCTTACTATTGTTTAGCAGAATATACGTAATACTACTACTGCTATTATTACTAAAATTGTTAAAACTTTATTTTATTAAGGAATAATCACACAATATTTCTTTTTAATAGTAACTTTGCCAAAAAATAAAGTTTAATTTCATTTGATTAAAAGATAAATTAAAATAATATTTTATGCCTTCATTTCATAACCAGAAAAATGTAATTATTGTAAAAATATTGTAAAAATAAACTTTAATAAATTAAATTGTTTTTATGCATTCAAATAATTAGACATACTTAAAGGAGAAGTCCACTTCCAAAACAAAGATTCACATATGTTCATGTCTTTCTTTCTTCAGTCGTAAAGAATTTATGTTTTTGAGGAAAACATTTCAGCATTTTTCTCCATATAATGGACTGATATGTTGCCAAAATGCAATTTAAATGCGGCTTCAAACGATCCCAAATGCTGTTGTAAACGATTCCAGCCGAGGAAGAAGGGGCTTATCTAGCGAAACGATCAATTATTTTCATTTTTTAAAAATACAATTTAAACACTTTTTAATCTCAAACGCTCATCTTGTCTTGCTCTCCCTGAACAGTTAGGGTATGTCAAAAAACTCCAATCGTATTTTCTCCCTTAACTTCAAATATTATTTCAAAAGCATCCTACATCGCTGCAGAAGTACTGACCCAGTCTTTACAAAGTGAACATGCAAAGACGATCAAACACCCTTAACAAAAAAATAAAACAGCAATATAGGACGATTTTGAAACATGAGATGGGAGTTTTTCGACATAACCTAACGGTCATGAACCGGACAAAGAAACAGTCCAGGCAGAGTAAGACAAGATGAGCGTTTGACATTAAAAAGTATATAAATTGCATTATTTTTATGAAAAAAACAGATCGTTTAGCTAGATAAGACCCTTCTTTCTTGGCTGGGATCATTACTAACTGCATTTGGGATCGTTTGAAGCCGCATTGAAACTGCATTTTGGAAACTCAGGGCACCATATCAGTCCATTATATGGAGAAAAATCCTGAAATGTTTTCCTCAAAAAACATAATTTCTTACTAAAGAAAGACAGACATAAACATCTGGGATGACAAGGGGGTGAGTACACTATATGTGAATCTTTATTTTGGAAGTGGACTTCTCCTTTAAACAAAATTTGGTAACAATAAAACAGAAGGAGAGAAAAAATAAAACATTTCATAGAGCCCTAAACATGTAATTGTTGTTAAACTTTTAATAAATTGATGTTAAATTGTATAAGTTTCAAACCTGTAATTAATTAGACTTGCTTTTTGATTAATAAAATGTAATTTAATAATTAAAAATAAATAAATAAACAGAAAAATTAAAATGGAAAAAAGGGGAATCCAGAAAAATTAATAAAAAAAAAAAATAAATAAAAAATAAAAAAAAGGAACAGATTTCATAGGGCCCTAAAATAGGTATCAAGCTGGTCACATGATTTGCCTTCTGACAACAGAAATCTGGGTTAAAATTCAACGAGATAAAGACATGAGTGTAGACAGCAGGGATGCATGACAGGCGTAATTTCAAGAGCATAAACGTAGATTCTTACATTGCCCTTCTCCTTCAGTGCATTAGCAAGATTGCAGTACGCATCAGGAAAGTGTGGTTGCAGCTCAATGGCACGACGGTAAGTGTCAATAGCCAGGTCAATCAAACCCTGCTCGTAGTACACGCATGCCAGGTTTCCATGGACAACAGCATGGTTAGGGCTCAGACTGAGGGCACGCAGATAACCAGCAACAGCTCTGTGAAGGAAAAATGACATACAAATTAGACTGGCTGAAAAGGGCTGTGAAGCAAAAACGTAATGGCAGGGGACGCAACTGTTTACCTGTCAAAGATACGAGCCTCTTTCAGAACGTTGCCCAAGTTGATGTAAGCGTCCAAAAAGTTTGGGTCCAGGGTCACTGCCTGTAAACCCATTAAACAGCCTATGTGAATATTACGTTCGTTCATATCACTTTCCAAAGTGGGTCTGCCATTTGCAACCTACCTTCTCGAAATGATGTATAGCCAGCCAGATCTCCCCCTGGGCGTTGAACACACAGCCCAGGTTACTCCAGGCCACGGCAAAGTTTGGCTGAGTTTCAATTGCCTTCAGGTAACAAGCCTTCAACAGGTTAACAGTAAAAAAAAGAGGAGGAAGAGGAGGTAGAGGGAAGAACAGAGAGTAGACAGAGGAGGGGTTGTAAAAGTAAAGAAACCAAAAGATCAAATAAAAAGGAAGAAAAAACAAAAAGGGCAGACAGAAAGAGAGTTAGTATCCATTCTCACAAAAAGCAAAAAGTGAGTCTACAGCATGGGCTCGCGTGCGCGAAATTCTGCCGCGCTAAGCTGCACACTTTTCCTACGCTGCGCAAATCCAACCAACACCTATACTCCGACTTACATTCTTCAGTTATGCAGCTTCAAATTAACTTTATAACTAAACTTACGACTAGAAACTAAAAACACACAGAGTGCAGAGAAAAGTCCCAGGTCAGCTACAGATCATTGACTTGTATATATTCTCAATAAAATTCACAACCTTAAATGCAAGTGCGGCGTGCAGGTGGAGGTCCCTGTAATGCAAGCGCAAAAAGCCACGCACGCAACCACACTGTGGTCGCCGCTTGCGCCGTTTCCGCTAGCGCGCGTATTCGCCTGCGCCAACGCCAGCTCAGGGTGCAGAGAGCAGACCTGGAGCGATTTGACTCCCCACCAGTCTGGCACACAAAACTATGAAACCCTCTACCCTTTGGGGCTCTTGACTGGAGCGAGTACCCATGGCCAAATATATTCATATCTTAATGGGTTAATTGTTGGAGAGTTAGCACTATGTAATAGTTGTTGCGAATGGTGTCATGTTTAAGGCTGCACAGCCACTGGGTGCCATGCTAGCAGGGAGGGCGTGCAGGTCTGCAACCCGCCAGCTGGGGGTCGAGGGGAGGGGAGAGTGTGGTTCAAGCGCGCATCTTTTGGTCGCGGTTTTGTCGCTGCGCAGCCCTTGCGCCACTGCAGACTCACAGCGCATCATCTGCTCAGCAGAACGCTGCAACTCCAAATAAAGGAGAAAAAACAAATCATAATCCAAATGAACAGGAAAAAAATAATCAACAAGTAAGAGAGTTAGAGGGTTCTTACTGTGCTTTCGTTTGCTTATAGCATCCAATCCATTTCTCTTTTTTTAATTACTTGGGCATTACGCTTTTCTTTGGCTATCACTTACTATAGTTTTTTTTTTTTTCTTGCTTTTTTGTTCTTCAAAGGAAGCCACAAGACAGAAGAACTCAGGCATTGGAGTAAGGTGTTTTTCTTTCCGTTTTGTTACAAACCCGTTACCATATTTTTGGACTTTGTCTGGGGCGGCCGCAGCTGGAAGAGGAGAAGACTGACGCTGCCCTAGCGTTCCTGTCCACCGGACCGCACCTACGCAGGAATAGTGTCACCCACCTGAAACCTTCTAAATAACAATATCAGTTGTGGAAAAACCAAAAGAGACAAAATAAGAAAACAAGAGCGTTAGTAAAAGTTTGCAATCAAGACATTTCATATGGACATCAAAACTTGTATTGACAAAGCAAAACAAGTCAAACAAAATGAAAAAAGGAAAAGAAACGTAAAATGACCTAACATCAGTTTAAACCCATGCAATGAAAGGACTTTACATTTTCAGAAACAGGAATATGTTCGCGAGGGGTCGAGAGTGAAGAAAGGCTTTGAAATGAGACTTACACACAGGTTCAAACTTTTCATTACCATGTCACATTTTCAAATACAGGTAAAGGAGGGAGGCCAACTGGCTTGATCTTACCCAAATGAACTGATCACATTGCTCTGGGAATATTATTAATAATCATAACATACAAGGGGGAAGAAATGTAATCGTTCATTCTTTTGTTCTTTGTTTACGTGGTTTAATACCTTGTTTGCTTTATCCTGTCCTGCCTTCTTGACTCCTGGCCAATGGATATGGAAAAAAGCCTGGGGTTTAAGGACTTCATAATCATCTAGAAGCCTCCACAGCTCTGAAATAAAGAGGTCATCGCTTGTGTCGCGCGTGTATAATTCTCTCTCTCTATCATTGGTATCTGACGCGTGCAGTGGAGTGCAAAAAGAGATCTGTCTGCCTGGCACAGCCCAGGGCTGACACACAGTGTTGGAACAACATAAACCCTCCCGAGCCCGGTAAGCCGTAAACATAGGGTGATAAGTAGTTTAAAAAAGGCGGCAAAAATGAAACCGACTCTATTCAAATGCACTATGGAGCCCTTACAAAGCATCTGTTGGCTTGACTGAGGGGTCAGGCAGACAGTTCGACGCGCGCACACTCCACGGGCCCTAAGCGAGCGCGCGGGGGGTTAGGAGCGACAGAGCTGGTGGGGGGGCGCTGGCCCCTCGTACTCTTCCCCACCCCGCCCCCCTGAGGCACCAAATAAGAGGGCTTCTAACCAGCAGTAGAAGAACTCTCTCTACAACATCAAAACAAACTCCCAAAGACCCACTGAAACCACAAATGGCCACATTGCCTCAAAGGCGGCATTTATTTTTGGGCACTGTAATGCCGGGAAAGTAAATCCAAACTGACGGCCAAAGGGCCATGACTTTTCAACTTTTAAAGGGAATCAATTGCTTTGAATTATGCAAATGAAGTGCATGGTTAAGGTTAGAAGCCATCTTATTTTTTGCATAGCAAAGACCACTATCTTCATCAGTTCATTTATTTCTCCAAGACCGAGCCAGCAAAATCCCTCCAAGAGACTACAGGGAAGAAAAGCATGCCAAACTGCAGCATGTGTTTTAGGACCCCCGTTTGGTGAGACACAGAAGAGCCCAGCCTTTCTTCCTTTGTGTGGGGGCAAGCGGGGGCTGGCCGGGCCAGGATGAAGCAGTGTTTAGACTGAAAGAAGCATTGGAGTGAGAGAGGGCAAAAAGAAGGGGTGGACAGAGGGAGTGTATCTCTAATCTAGCCATCCAAATGAACAAAACAAAACAAAACAGCAAGGGAGAAGAGGGTAAATGGGTCTTAACCTTGCTGAATTTAAATCAAAAAAAAAAAAAAAAAAAAACTGAATTTGCTTTTGACTAGGTAGGTGAGATGCAGGTGACCTGGCGGCCCTAGGTACACTCTGCTCTAGTTGANAAAAAAAAAAAAAAAAAAAAAAAAAAAAAACTGAATTTGCTTTTGACTAGGTAGGTGAGATGCAGGTGACCTGGCGGCCCTAGGTACACTCTGCTCTAGTTGAATGCTTTGGCTAGACCTGTAGAATGGTAAAGAGTGCTGCCGTGGGGAAATAAAATGAGCAGCGCACTCTTGAGTGTACTGACAAGAACATATTGAATAAAATAAAACCCTAACACTCACTCCCAAAATACAAGAATGGCTAGGTGTCTGACAGGGGATTATGGTCTATAGCTATGATTTTAGGATTAAAAAAAACCAAACAAAAATCATTATGTAAACGTGCAAGGGCCGACATGTTTAAACATACCTTTGCCTCTTCAAGGCGCCCAAGCGCTTTAAGCAGGTTACCCAAGTCACTGCGTACACAATACAGATCCTGTAATTAAAAGACAGAAAAAAATATATATATATCAATCACCAGCTGGTACATAGAAAATACACTAAGGCTTGGTGACATATAGAATACACAATACATTTAACATTCTGTTATAAATACTGAACTTAAGTAACATTGTGAACACTGTAATGATTTTAGTGCTCCCTTACATTTACATGTAGACATTTAGCAAATGCTTTTATCCAAAAGAGAACAATGAAAGCAATCAAAATCAACAAGAGCAATAGCATGCAAGTGCTATGACAAGTTTCAGTTATCCTAACGCAGTACACGTAGCAAGGTTTTTTTTAAATTATACAATAAATAAAAGGAAAACAGATAGAATAGAAAAAGAAAAAGCAAGCTAGTGTTAGAGGCCTTACAAAAAGAACAGAAAAGCTAGGTTTTTTTTGTTTGTTTGTTTGTTTTTTAAGAAAACAAGCAGTAAGTAAATGAATAGAGTATCAGTCTAAAAGGATAAGTTTTTTATATAACTTTTACTTTGTTTATTTTTAGGGCTCCAGACTAACATTTGAGAACAGTGGCACCAGCGTCACTAAGTTCTACAGATGGTGGTGCCTGGAGCACATTTGGTAGCGCTGAGGGGTGATGCGTGGAAGTATTAAAACATACAGATTATTTTTTAAAAATTATTCGAAATTATTATTCAAAAATTTACTGTTGTTTTGCATTAATAAGTGCAGTTACTAACAACATTACATGACAATTCTTGTGTATTTCATGTTTATACAGATTTGACAATAAAGCACTAAGCCAGGGGTCACCAGACCCAGTCCTGGAGGGCTGGTGTCCCTACAGAGTTTAGCTCCAACCCTAATCAAACACACCTGAACCAGCTAATCAAGGTTTTACTAGGTATACTTGAAACTTCCAGGCAGGTGTGTTGAGGAAAGTTGGAGGTAAACTCTGCAGGACACTGGCCCTCCAGGAACAAGTTTGGTGACCCCTGCCCAGCTTAAGTCGGGAAGCATACAACATTTACTATTACAACAGTAATGTGCAAAATTAAATTTTTACATAGAAAGTTTATATATTCTACTCTTATTAAATCTGCCATTATTCTTCTTTAGTATTATACTGAACTGACCGACAAATTCAGTGATTATGTGTGAAAAGTTTGTTTTTCAAATGCACTTTTCTGACTCTTCTTACTTCATACACAAAAAAATCTGATTTCCTGATGATTTGATATTTTATAACAGTGATTTTATAGTTTCACAATATAAAGCAAAAAGTAGACATGAATGACTAATAAGTCAATAAGTGCCCCTCTGCTGCCATCTACTGGTTATAATGGTGATTTTGGGGTATTTTTTTTTTTATTGAACACAAGCATTTGTTTACGCAAAGTATGTTTTGTTTATCCCTTTACAAATAACATTAAAACTGGATAATTTTAGAGCTTTAAAGTGCTGGAAATAATTGTGTGAAATACTTTCTCTCTCAAAAGGCTGTACAAACCCTGAAATGAATAATGTAACATTCAACTATTTCTGCCATAGTTACAGTTGGCATTACTACTTCTGGTACGTCAGCGTCGTTTATAACTGAGAATTCTGGGCAGAATTTAAATGATTCTCAATAGATCACGCAGCAACCTTATTCATTCTGTGTCAAATTCAAACACTTCTGGATCTCGCAGCTCTGTGCAGTAAAACAGTGTCGAGAAATCAACATTGGTTCCTGAGTAAAGTTGTTCTGAGCTCAAACAAGTTTGTTTGCCTTGCGCTCCAAGCTGATAAACGGTCTGTGCAGCTTTAGTAGCGCGCTTTTGTTATGCTTTTGTTTCATTTTCAAAATGGCAGTGCTTATGAGTTAAACCACACAGTGGTCACACCCGTGGAACCGCTCACAAAATTGCAAAATGCGACCATTTGGTCACAGTCTGGCGATTTTATATATTCACGATGACTACAATTTTTAAGGGTCAAAATAATTGCTTAGGCTTCTTACAAGCATTTGAAATAAAGTTAAAAATTATGGCTACGCTACAAAGTACTGAGATACTGCACATAATCGAAAAGACTGAAAACAGAGATAATTTCTGAATATAAATCACACAGCATGAAACCACTGTAATTCTCTGAAACATGTTGAGGCTTAACTTACAGGATTGTACTGGAGAGCAGACACATATGCTTGAACTGCTCCTTCCATGTCCCCTGCTGCCACCAATGCTGCTGCCAAGTTGATGTATCCATCGATAAAGTCCGGTTTGAGACGGAGCGCGTGACGGTAGTGCTCGATGGCCTCCTGAAGTTGACCCCGTTCTTTGTACACGTTACCCAGGTTGGAGTAGGCCTCAGCCAGCATGGGGTTCTGCTTGATGGCTAGAGTGCTAAAGTGGGCAGACCTGCAGAATTCAGAGAATGAACATTTAGAAAAGTAAAAGAATGAATCCACCATGTGCAACAAACACACTCCCTATACTGGTTCCCTTAAAGAAATGTTCCAGGTAATTTGCATTTAAAATCTGGATAGGTGATATGGACATGCTACCAATAAAAAATGATAGTTATTAGTGTTCTTCTTGTATAAACAAGAATGTCATGTTTACAGATTTTAAACAAATTTTCAGAGGACGGATTACAATTATTGCTTGTGGAAACTGACAGCAAGTCAAAGACATAATCCCAGGGCTGAGAGCACAGCCCAACAAAAACCCCAAATAATAGACCTTTAAACACCACACCACCAATCCTTCTTCCCAAAGAGAAGCAGTGGAGCAGACCCACAGACCACGCTCCATGAAGACAGAGCAAAGGGGCCCATCTCACCTGTCAAGCCTGCGACACTGGAAGTGGATAGAGGAGAGCAGCAGCAGTACGCCAGTATTATCCGGCTCCTGCCTCCACAGCTGCATACAGTGGCGCTCAGCCGCCTCAAAATCTCCTGACTGATATTCACGGTGCGCCAGCTCTGCCAACCCTTGGAAGGAAAGCATACGTTTGGTTGGTTCTGGAGCACCAACGCAACCCAAAGGAGGGGGAAAACAACATGTTAGAAGAAATGGAAATGGAAAAAAAAGAAAGAAAAAAAAAAAACAAGAACAGTGGTGCTGTTTTAGAAAAATTACTATAGAGCTCACTATAGAGTGGCACCATTTTTATGTGTGTTTTTTTTTTAATAACACATAAAATTGTCACTGCAAAAAATGCATATTTTCTAAAACTAGCACTGATGGTTCCTGTAATGATGAAAGCACTTATGATGTACTGCCATCAAAAAATAAATAAACTCAACACCTAATGATATAAAATGACTGAAATTAATACATTTAAGGTTTTAAAATCATTAATGAACTAATAATAATTGAAATTAAAATCATAAACTTTAAATTGTAAGGGAATGAATCAGGATGAAAATGAAAAACAGAGATGAGGTTTGGTATGAATGAGTATGATGTGATATGAAGGTGCAAAGGACAGATTAACATATATGGGTTTGTTCCAGAGTTAGGCAAAATTTAGAATTTAAAAAATAGCTTTCTTTTCGATTCAAGAATACAAGTTTAAATGAGGTGACAGAAAGAATTATTTGCTTGAACTGAATTAAATTTCAATTCACCACGGTCAGAAAACTGAGTAACTTCGTTAGTCCAAAAAGCTTTGTAACAAAACAACAGTCGACTGATTAGACATATTTAGCTCCGTTTTAAATTACAACATTCTGAGAAATGAGGTGCCCACTATTGCCCACAAAATTATACTTGTATTTACAGCAATATAAATTAGCCATATTGAACACTTAACACTAACGCCATTTAAGGGTTTAGAAAGTAAAAAAGGAATAGTTAAAAATTACACAGTCGTTGCTTTCTTTTTTCATTTCATTCGATTTCAGTGATACACTGCTAAATTTAAGTTTGAATGACAATTTCGCATTCTCTCTGTTACCTCTATGTCACGGTTTTAGGACTATAAAAAAATTACACAATCACAAAAAGGCCGTCCATAAAACATCACGAGACAGAAGAGGAAGAAGGCTAGATATGTTTTACAAGGACACCTCACTCACCATCCTAATAGCGTTAAAGACTGCTATACCCACCTAGTCTTGTTAAAATGAGCAAAGAAAATACTATTTTAATTTCGCTAGTGTTGCTGAAATAGTTTATCTAACGTTAATCTTCCTGTCTGAGAACAAATATAACTACTGGACAGTTTACACTTGACACGCATGCGAAGAGGTCAGTATTACAGACCTATTAAACCTGTCACAAATAAACTACATATTAAACCAATAAAAGAGAAAGATCATTGTCGAAAGCGTTTATATGTCGAGCCAAAAGATCATTAATGTCATCGTTACCTGTGCTGTCAGCCACGTTCCCCACCGAGCTCGCCATCTCTCCTTCACGCTTTACTGAATCCTGTGCACCGGCGGACAGTGTGACGATTTAAGAGAAGTAAAATATAAAGGTCCCAAATTTATTTAATAAATTTTAAAACTAGATTCGGATATTATTGCAAGAAACGCTGAAATCGTCGGTAAACAGCCTGTGGTCTTCCTGCTGCTAAGCTAACACACTACAGGAGAAAGCAGACAAATTCACAGAATCTGGCGCGCTAAGAAAACTCCTTAAATTATGTTTTTCTCGGCGTTACCTATTTAGAGAATATATATCTCAAAGTCTTAAATCTTAAATCGAGATGGATAGCAAAATAGGCGAATTTACATTCGATCCTTTTACCACTGCGGTATTTTTAGCTAACAATGGCTTCCCAGTCTCCACCGAAATGGCGGATGTGACCGGAACTTCTTTTTCGAAGAGGAGGGGCAGGAATGTTAAAAAAGTAGATCCATAGAAACAAATTCTTAAATAATTATTGTGAAAGCAAATTTCGACCATTGTGCGTTAGTGTATATATCAGAAAAATACAAAAGTTTCCTAGGTCCAAGCGCTGTTTGTTTGTGCACTCTGAAAATGTACTGTTCTTTGGTTTTATGTGCCGTATCATTACGCGAGCTCCACTACAGATTAAATAGCGATAGATTTAACATGACAGCGTTCAGATGGGGTGTGGGTGTATGGAGCATCCTGTTTAGGCGGGAACTGTCACACAGTCTACTAAACACTACAGGTGAATAAGGTAAACGCTTTGGCTAACAGATATTACCATACTTTAAACATCTGATTAATCACATTACATTGTTGCGTATTGCAAGTTTTCTGAAATCTTATGCTAAATATACAAACTTGGCATTATTAAATATACACTTATTTGCATACATTTCAATTCAGAAATCTGAACATTGGACAAAGCCCATTTCGAATGTATAGTTTAATTATATTGTTAAAAATAAATGTGTTTGAGTCATTCTATGGAAAATTCAATTTTTCTGTTCTTAGCCTTTACAGAAATATTACACTTAAAACACTTTAGGGTTACTATCTCTTTATATTTTGAAAATAAAACAATGTTATTTGAACAATTACCTTCTTGAGCCATCAATGTGGCAATATTTGTTTTTTAATTAATTGTATAAATTCCAAGCACCACAAAACTGCTCGTCCCCACAGCCATGTACAGAGGGAAAGTGCTTTATTTTGAGGTCAAAAACAGGTTTTTGTACCATTTAAAATACAATAATGTATTCATAACTATCAAATATATGGTATTTATGGCATTAAAATGCTGAAAAAATATTATAAAATATATACTGAAAACAGTGGTCCCCTGGAGTTGTCACTGGTGTTACAGTTTAATAAATCACACTGCTGACATCTATGACACTATCTGTCACACTGCTGAAGATCTATGAAAAAAAGGCCTATGATAAACCCACTGTCCCTTTTCAGTTATCAGAAATTTTCTCTTATATCCCATGATTTCGTATGAAGCTTTTAGTTGAGGTCACTGGTATGACCTGCTTTATTTTTAGAGAACTGTAAAAAAACTAAAATACAAATGGATTAAACTACTTAATTTAGTGAGTATTTAGTGACTGACAACATGTGGTTTGATACCTTGCGGCAGCCATTTTGTATAATGCATTTTTCATGAAAATTGTCACTGGTGTGTTACAGTCACTGGTGTTACCTTCCTTATGTATGTCACCGGTGTTACTGCAAATAAAACATAATTTCCTTATTTCTTGCATTTTCATTATTTTTCTGTAACTGACTACTTGTGCTGAAAAAAGCGAGAAATAATATTTCATAAAAACCTTTAATATTGCCAAAGGAGTAAGGTAACACTAGTGAGGAAAAATACATCTGGTCTTTAAATAAAAAATAAAAAAAAATCATTAAGCTGTCATTTATGTGTATTCATAAAGTTTACAGGGTTTTTGGGGACCTCCTTTAATCACTCCATAAATCACAAAATACTGTCAACAGCCAGAAAATAATAATAAAATTCCTAATAATAAGAAATGTTATATTTTTAGGAATAAAATGTTACATAAATCAGATAAATTATGTATGAGCAAATTCCAATACTGAATATGATGATTGTGGCTACACCTCAAAGGAGGACTCCATCATCAGAAAACCCATTTGATAATCAGATTTTAATTTCTAATTTAACTTAATAAGTTGCTCACTAAGTGTAAACAAATATTATTGTGACAATACTTGTATTATTTGTTACTGCAATTAACATGGATCAAAATGCAAGGAATACATTTGTTAATATTGTTCGTTTTTCTTGTACATTCACAGATAATTTTCTAACATGAAGAATTGACTTTTTAGAAACAAAGAAACAGAAATGAGTGAGAAGTCAGATATGAAAGAAAGGAAAAAGAGCAGAAAGGAAGGTGAGGAGTAAAGTAGAATCCGGAATCTCTAGGAGTGAAACGTAGATGCTTGAATAAGTATGCTTGAGTCATCAATATGCTGTTTGATTTCAACAAATTTAATGTCAACACAATGTCAACTTTTTATCAGCTGTTTTGAATTTTATGCACAGATTGAGTGAACCTTATTAATTTTACTCACATAGGCTATAGGGGTTATGAGGGTCAGTAATACCGCCAAATGTCACCAGAGGGCACTGGTGTATTTGCAAGAAAATGCAAGACAGGGTGAATTTGATTAGAGGCTAGCGTTTGTGCTTCTTTCTAATGCGTTTCAGTCAATCTGCCATGTTGCTTTGCCCCTTATGAATCTTTGCTGGGTTTGTGTGGGTAAATGGTTTAAGCTGACCTAGTGCTCAAGTCATCCTCTGTTGCTGTTCACAAGGCTTCATGCTTTCCAAAAGCAAGGGAAGTAAACAGAGCCGAATCAATTCAGCCTCACATCCTGCCCCTGCCTCTCTGACTGATTGACATGTCTAAAGGGCTGAGCCTGTGATGTGAGGCTCATTAACTTTTTTTCTCTCAAGGGTCTGGGCCAATCTGTATGGGAAAGGGTTGACATCATTGCTAGAAAGGCTGCTTAGAGTGTGTTGATTCTGTGTGCAAGTTTGCCCCACTTACCCTGCCATAGTGCTTGGCTGTTGCCTTGGGAAAAGTTGTTGTGCACGAATGATGTCATGGCCATGTTTTCGGCGATTGTATCTGACATCTTTTATCTTTGTGCATGCCCAGCTTTGGCCGACCCAGGTTGGAGCTCCTGTTAAAGGGTCCGGTGTCATTTATCCACAGGCTTTCACACAGCCTCTTGCTATTTTAGGCAACACGTGAATGGAAGGAAGGTCACTCGAAAGCTGTTTATCGAACCAGCTCCCTAAAAGCAAAGTTTTGGGAAAGCTTTATTTAATGCAGCAAAGTGTGAAGCCACTTCACAGCATGTGTTTTGCTTGCTCTGCTCTCATCTGACGACCCACATATTTCAGGTCGTATCAGCTCAATGTGCCCATAAAACAATGACCATGTTTATTTTAATTCTAGAGTTTTTAACCAGCTGACACTTTTTATTGTGCTAGTGTAGTGAGGTAAATTGTTGGTTTAGAGTTTGATATTTGCATTGTCATGGTTACTACTGTGTGAGCAGAGCAAATGTGTGCTACCAAAACAGACCTTTCTCACCATATCTATGCACCAGACCTCTGCTTAAACTACTGTGTGCTTTAGCTCCTCTTATGCATATTTTCAATGCTGTACATGTTTGCGTTGCCTACATGTGGTCTCTCAGAATGCGACTCGAAGGCTGTAAATTATACTATTGTAAAGGTTATGAAGCATATGTAATAGCTGATGTTTGCAAGCGTGGCTTCATACTGAGGGAACTCATCCTGGAACAAACAAGGCCACAATATACTTTCAGCGAAATCAAAGACCTTTATGTTTGGCATAATTTCATAAATACAAAGTTTGTTTTGGTGATTCGAAAAAGTTGCCAATGCAAACTTTCCAGAAAACGTCATGCCAGAAATTTTGTCAGGTTCATTATTTTAGTCAGTCTGTCAAAGTCAAACAAGTGAAAACGTGAAAACAGTGGAGTGCTGATTAGCAGAGCTGGTGCAAACATATTCACATATCTATCATGTGGTACTTTCTTAACTGCTCTGTTCTCATTGCTGTCATTTTTGTTGTGTTATTGAGAGGATAGTGTGCAGCATGTATTTACATATTCATCTAAGCACCACTTCCAGCAGTGTGGGCAGTGTCATAATGTTCACAAACAGTATACTATTGTTCAGCCATTTCAAACTGCGAAGAACAAAGATAGACTTTGCCCAGAGTATGTTGTGGCTTTTAAAATTTGCATGAAATGAAAAAAAATCACCCAGTGAAGTTTCTAAATGCATGTTGCAGACGTTGTTATGAATTATGTTTATGCATATGCTTCATTTTGTAAAACTGGACCTTTTGGTGATGTATGCAGATCTTGTCCAAACATTTAGTCCTCTTGAACCCGTGTAAGCTCACATTTCCCCACATCTCAACATCCAATCAACAATCAATGCACAGAAACACGTCCCACCCTACATTTCTCTTTTTCAGTAATCCATTACATTCTGATGCGCATCACAATCTGAAAGAAATTATGTTTCCCTACTTCGGTTTTAACATGATTTCAACCTAAGTTAAACTTTGTCATGTAACTTGTCTCACACTGTTTGTGCTACAGAAATGAATGATACCTCAAATCATTTGGTTTGTTTAGTTGAAGTGTGTTTGTTTAGTTTAAGTGACAGGATGATTTTCACTAGTTGTGCAATAAAATGGGTAAAAAAATCTCTGCGACATTACTAAGCGTTCAGAGAAAATCGCAAAAAATTTAGTATTACCCATGATGTTAGGTGTTCTCTGTAATCTAATGTTCTCTGCTGTTGTTTGCCTGCAGTGGTTATTCTGTAGATCCTCTGATTCAGCTGTTTGCAATGGTGTCTCCTGCATAAGACCTGTTATTAAGGAGAGCTCCGTTTCTTGCATGCATTTTTGGTTTTGGCAGGGATTGTACTATTGAGCGTGCCCATAATAATCCCTTGTTTCCCAACTGAATCTGTATCATCAATAAAATCTACAAACGTATTGTACCACATTAATTTTACTGTGTGCATTTTACAAAATAGAATTTTGTGGCATCATTTATTTTTAGCAATTGGTCATGTCTTTAGCACGAATGGTGCAGAGTTTAATACTCTGGCTTTTTGGTGTCTGTTCAGGACTCACAAATAAAACCTTTCCTTATGACTTCATGTTGAAATTGTGTTACTCTTAGGGTCTTGGGAATGTGTCCTCCTCCCAGTTTTTGTTTTATCAGTCTTCTACTATTTTACAGGGCTCTTTCATACTGTCCTTATGGATAACCCTCAAACAAAGATGGAGGGATTACATTTGACACTGTAAAACCATTTTCGCCCCTCATTACAGCCATTTCGTTGTTGCGTAAAAATCTCAGCTTCAACATAGATTATTTGAAAAGCACAATGTCCTGTTCTCTTTTCATTATAGTATTGTTTACACCGTAGATAACTTGAACTTGTTCATTAGTATGACTCACAGCTAGTTAAAGGTCATATAATTGAGCCGTCATGCTTTGACTTGACAAATCACATTATATCTGCGCTCACTGTGCTAAACTGGAGGAGGAAGAAAAAAAATGAAGCAAAACCACAGCAGCTGCCAGCTGCAAGTTCTTAAATATCAGGTGCTCTGTGTTTGATTCATGCCTGTAGCCTCTAGTTAATGTACATGTCAGACGGTCTACTCATTTTATAGCCTCATACTTTGCAGTCAGATCTTGTTTGCCTAACAACACAGGTATGTGGGAAAAAAGGCTGTCTTTTAAATTCAAGCTTATTCTGAAGCCCTCATACTTTTTATTGCTTTAGAATGGGGAAACTGTGATGTTTCTTTTAAATTCACAAGTTGTAATGTACATTTCCCTCAAGCAGTTGTTCAGGAATTTATGTGTGTCTAGACTCCATATGTCTCCAAAGTTGTTAAGATGAACAACTTTGATTGATGTCTGTAAAGTGCACTGCCCTCCAAAAGTTTGTAAACGCCCTAGAAAAGTGGGGTTTTGGACAATATTGGCATGAATCCTTTTTAATTTGTGATAATTTAGCACTGATAAGGGACAACACAAACTACAAAAACGTATTTTATTACATAAACAGTTTATACATAGAAAAAAACGTACATTTTCGATTAATCAAAATATCCACCATTAGCAGCTATTACAGCTCTGCATAATCTGGGCATAAATTCATTGTATTCTAAACTTAATTGGCAATGAATTGTTGAAGCTGTTATCTTTTAAAAATCTTTTAAAAACCTGGGCCAAGTTTAAACCAGTAACCAGGCATCACAGCTGGCATAGGGGCATGTCTGACTTTGACATGTATATATTGCCATTATTATGTAATCAAAATGAAAATTATTATTGCTGCTCTTCAGTGATAATGTCACGTTACTTTAATGTATTTGCACCAAAAAATAATAAGGATTTTTTGCTGATATCGTCCAAAACCACACTTTGCCAGGGGTGTTTCCAAACTTTTGGAGGGCAGTGTATGTGATTTCTCTTTTTCTACAGCTCCATGATTTACAATATATACTGTATGAAGAACATTTATATGGCATTCTCCACAGTTAGGGTACAAATTGGTGTCCCATTACTTAATGTCCCATTTTTGTATAGGAAATATAACTTTATCAATAACTACAAAACAGTATTTGGCCCCAAACTATCAAAGTTATTCTTCTTTTATTTTTGATTATTCTCTTAATTTGTTTTGTTTATTGCAGTTTTGTTAATTTCAACGTTCAGTGGTGGAACATCGTGAAATCAAACAAATCAGGGCTTTGTACTATATTTAAACCACACCGGTGCTGTGTTACAGGGTTGAAAATTTCAAACTCATAAAATAAAAATGCATTTACTTAAAAACTATCTTTGCGACCCAGTTTTTGTACTTTAGCACTATTCTGTACCATTTTGTATAATAGTGTGAGTAATGTAATCGCACTGAGAATTCCAAAATGAAGCTGCAGTCCGTAACTTTTTTTTTTGTGTGTTCATAATTGTGACCCAGGACCACAAAACCAGTAGGGTTAAATTGAGATTTAAACATCATCTGAAAGCTGAATAAATAAGCATTCCATTCATGTGTGGTTTGTTAGGATAGGACAATATTTGTCCTGAGATACAACTATTTGAAAATCTGGAATATGAGGTTGCAAAAAAATCGAAATATTGAGAAAATCGCCTTTAAAATTGTCTAAATGAAGTACTAAGCAATGCGTATTACTAATCGAAAATTAAGGTTTGATATATTTACAGTAGGGAATTTACAAATCTTTACTTGATTTTTACTTAATATCCTAATGATAATGATTTAATGATAAAATAAAAATCAGTCATTTTGACCTATGTATTTTTGGCTATTGCTACAAATATACCTGTGCTACTTAAGACTGGTTTTGTGGTCCAGGGTCACAATTTACAAAATTTCTATCATAAGTGAGTACGTCATGAATCTATTGTCCAGACCGT
This sequence comes from Labeo calbasu, assembly GCA_019740295.1. Classification (NCBI taxonomy): domain Eukaryota; kingdom Metazoa; phylum Chordata; class Actinopteri; order Cypriniformes; family Cyprinidae; genus Labeo; species Labeo calbasu. The sequence goes on from JAHKKF010528939.1 coordinate 24,452, forward strand.
GTTTTTGGCTTATCCCGAATCACTATGGTACGCCTATAATAAGTTTTTATATTCTGACTATATGGCTCTGGTGGGAACCGCTGCAGAGTAGCCCATACATGCGTGACTCGTCATAGGCATAAACAGAAACAATGTTCTTCCACAAGACGCATGCAGTTCTGTTTATTAACCGCTAGAGCACCAGAAGTTATGGACTGCGGCTTTAAATACCCAGATGATGCACTTAATTAGCCAAAAAATGATTGACCATCATAGTGTGGGCTATCAGACCCCAATTATAAATGCGAAAATAACCTTATAAAATTCATTCACTACACGGCTGAGTACATAGCGCATAAGTACCTAGCGTGTAAGTGCATAGTGTACAGCATGTCATTTGCCAACTTATGTATGGTTCAATGACAAAACAGACTGTAGATATTTAATCCAACTGAAAACACTTCTTCAGTGAGTGTCAGGAGTTACATATTCTCAGCCATCCCCTAACAGATTCCTAATTGACTGTCTAATCCTCCTTTACTACACCTTCCATCGCTAGACAACACTTGTCAAGGTGTCAGAGATGTAATTGTGGGTGTATACCCACGAGTTGCATAACTTATGATTCTCCACCCGATCATAATAGCTTCATTACAATCGTAGACGCATTTGCCTCTCCTCTACCCGAGGGAAAACTGTTAGGGCATCAAATTTGTCAGCTTTAGATAAGAGCATGTTTATGCCAAAACGTTTTATTAAAAGCTTTACAACTGCAGAGTTGCATAACCATATATTAAACACTGATCTCATTACTTAATTTCGGTCAGAGAAAGACTGCAACTCTCTTTTTGCAATCTCGTTTTGTCAACATCTCTCTTGTTTTTGTGAGACAGTGTCTGAAATACTGTCTGTTTCGCTTGACATGCTTTCAAATGAAAAACTCCACAGATCCTGGCTTTGCCACATATCATTTCAAGCAGTGTGATGGGTGAACTGCAGTGAAAGCTCAGAGAGATGTATAGTCTGTTCAGACAGGATTACAAGTGCTGACTACAGCTTTCAGCGCGTCTGCTGACACCACCGTAGAAACTTCCTGAATGATCAATGCTGTTTCATTATGTTCTTAAAACATTTCAGGAAAGTTTTAAGAAGAGAGTGGGCAAAAGGTGCCTTTCCTGAAGAAAAATTACCAGTGTTTTTCTGTGCAGGGTTTGTTCTGCTCCTTTGAAAGAAGGTAAATAATGGTATACACGCAGTGCCAAGACTCTACATGTAACCTTTTTAATGTCGGTGGCATCAAGGCTGACGTTCTTGGCTGACTGATGTTCTCCACCTCCTCCAATTATCCACTTATAAAAGCCATACATGTCTTCAGAAAAGATTTGATAATGATTTCAGAAGCATATTAGCGGATTGATACTGTATCCTGTTTCTTCCACCAGCAGGAGTCAAGGCATACTTGATCCATGTCTAATCCTGGCCAAACAAGTCAATGTTGTGTCTCATTGCCATCAAAAAGTAATTCACTTTACTTCTCTTCCAGACAAATGATCAGTTCCCTTACTCATGGCCCCCCTCTTCAATGCAGTTACATAACTGGCCCACCTTGCAAGGCAAGAGCACCAGGGGAACAATGTGTTCAGTCAGTGGCTCATGCCAGTACTGCCTGAGTGTAGAAATCACCCTGTTTATTTGCCCAAGGACAATACAGGCCTGTTTGATTGGTTCAGGCGCTAATTATCTTCTCTTATCACGTTGTTTTGTAGCAATTTTGGTCACAAGTATTGTAAGAGGTGCCCTACGTCACCAGCTCCCTTTATAAATTTTGAGAACTTGAGAAACACCTTTTTAGCTCTGACTGATGCGCTCGCAGTAGCTTTCTCTCTCAGCAATTGATGCACTGATTTGTTCACAATGTTCGCAGTTGTTTGCAGATGTAAACAATTATTTGAATTGGATTGCAAAGTTTAGAGTACATATGAACAGTACTTTTTAAAAAAAAATCTGCAATCAGATGAAAATCTGCATGTTAACAAGCCCAATAAATCATTGTTTACTGTAAATTGACATAACTTGTACAGTGTACTGTTATATTAAATGGCTTGCTGGTAAAATAAACTAGCTATTCATGACTGTTTCCCGAAACCGTAACTTTGTCACATACAGCCATGTGAAAAAGTTAGGACACCCTATTGAATTCTATGGTTTTCCGTATCAGGACATCATTTAAGAAAAACTGGTCCTTGGCTGGTCTTAAAATTTCGAAAATAAAACCTCAGATGAACAACAACACATGACAGATTGTACCGTGTCATTATTTACTCAACAAAAATAAAACCCTAAATGGAAAAGCCATGTGTGACAAAGTTAGGACACTCTTACTGTTAACATTGGAAGTAAGATGGTAAATAACAGTCAAGCACTGCTAATCAAATACCTTTGTTTAACTGATCATCAGCAAGTCTGAGCACCTCTATAAAAGCAACTTTGGCAGTTTGCTGGTCTGGAGCCTTCAGGTGTGTGTTAACACAGTGCCAAGGAGGTAAGACATCAGAAATCATCTTAGAGAAGCAATTGTTGCTGCCATCAATCTGAGAAGAGTAATACGGCCATTTCTAAACAATTTGACGTTTTTTCACAACTGTAAGACATTTAAAACAGACACCTCTCCTTCCACGAGTGGACGTCCCAGAAAATTCACCCCAAGATCAGACCGTGTAAAGCTCAGAGAAATGGCAGACAACCCAAGAACTACACATCAGACTCTACAGGCCTCAGTTAACATGTTAAATGATAAAGTTCACGACAGTACCATTAGAAAAATATGGGACAAAAATTGCACGTTTGGAAGGCTTGACAGAAGAAAGACTCTTCTATCTAAAAAAAAAAACATTGCAGCACAGTTTAGGTCTGCAAAGTTGCATCTGAACAAAACACAAGTCTTCTAGAATAATGTCCTTTGAACAGACGAGACCAAAGTGGAGATGTTTGGCCATAATGCACAGCGCCAAGTTTGGTGAAAACCAAACTCAAAGTATTCTAGAATCAAATGCGAGGGCATCTGTCCGACATCTAAAGTTGGGGCAAAATTGGGTCATGCAACAGGACAATGATCCCAAGCACACCAGCAAATCTAAACAGAATGGCTGAATAGAAAAGAATCAAGGTGTTGCAGTAGCCCGGTCCAAGTCCAGAGCTCATCCTGACTCAAATGCTGTGGTGAGAGCTGTGCATAAGCAAATGCCCACAAACCTCAATAAACTGGAGCAACTTTGAAAAGAAGAGTGGTCCAAATTCCTCCAGAATGACGTGAAAGACTGATAAAGTCACACAGAAAATAAATGCTTCAACTTATTGCTGCTTAAAGTGGATCTACAGGCAGTTAAATTAGGGTTTCCTAATTTTGTCACACATGGCTTTTCTATCTTGGCTTTATTTTTGTTAAATAAATAATGACACCATGTGATATGTCATGTGATGATGTTTATCTGAGGATTTATTTTTCAAATTTTAAGACCTGCCAAAGACCAAATATTTTTAAAAAAATTTTATGTCCTGATACAGAAAACCATGAAATTCAATATGGTGTCCTAACTTTTTCACATGACTGTATCTGTTGTTTGAAACTTGTTGATTAATCAATATTGTTTTGCACAAGCAAATTCACCTTTTCAAATGTAAAAAGCCAGTAGTTCAGTCCATCTGAAATTTTAATGCTGTGTAAATTCACTGTCATGGATGATATAGTTGTGGTCCAGCCCTTTTCCTCCTTAGGTAGGCTATCCTGTTTATGTTCTTCAACACTGTAGAAATATCAGGAAACAGGGTCAGATTTACAAAAGCCAATAGAAGCAGTAATCCATTGTCAGCAAACATTGATGGACCAAGCCCTTTTTAATTATGGGTCAAGAAACTAATAGCAGAGTTTATCGTCACAATAGTGTGACCAGTATCAGTTTCCTTCTAAGGATTGTCCTTGAGTCTGTGTGGTATCCGACTGATGTTCTGTGTGTTTTGCCTACATTCACAGCGCAACTGTGGCCTGGTTTCTTGTGCCTATGAGAACAGAAGAGAGAGGAAATCGGGTTGGCTGAAAGCAACTGTGGAAGTGCCTAGAAAGGAAGCCAGAGGAAAGGGCGTTATAACAGCCCGTCTGGCTGCAGCTCCATCACAGAGTACATTTAAAACCCCAGGCAGGTTCATATTCCCTCATAAATCTGCCAAGCACTTATCTTCAGTCATCACTAGTACATGACTTTGTACAGAAACATGTTTTAGACTGTGCAATTAAACAAAATGTTGTTGGTTGTGTATAACGTCTATTATACAAAGGCGTTAAATGTGTGTGTTCACATCCATATATATATATATATATATTTATTTATTTATTTATATAGTGGGTTTCTCTTAAGACGAGTGATTGTTTGAGTGGGTAAAAATGGGCGGCTCCCAATAGCTCAGCTGTCAGGGTTAGGGTTAAGTTTAGGGTTAGGTTTTTTAACCCATCACTCTCACTACATGGGTCAGCTACAGGTCCCCCTATTTTTATGCATCTTTGAAATCCAACAGCACAAGCTGAGTTCCTTTTTTAAAAAAATTCCCATCATAAAAAAAGTGTTGATTTGACTATGTGATCATTTAGACAACTAAGTAGGAAAGCAAATTGTATATACCAGGGGTGGCAAACATCGGTCATGGAGAGCCGCAGCCCTGCAGAGTTAAGCTCCAACCCTAATTAAAACATTTGTGTCACTACATAACTGAAAAACTTGAGCTAAATTCAACGAATTTGTGCATTGCTGTATAAAGTAAATATTGCGCAGTTTGTAAGTGTTCCGAGCATTTGTTGAAACTCGATCAAAAGCAGTTATGTAATTGTTTGGGTGGGTGTGAACTTTTCAGGGTGCAGGAAACTGGCAGCGTTTTACACTTTTCTGTCATCTCACGGCTGATAGGTGCTTTCCTTTTGGTCTTAATGGGTACTCTCATTAATCTTTTATGATTGCAACATCACAGAGTGTTTACTAATAGACAAAACAACATTAAATCCTCTTGCTGTTAATCATGAAACGTCAGTTGGCCACTGATCTTGATTTTGCATTGCTGGAAAGTGTCCAGCTATGTTACTGATGGGATCTTTAGAATTTTACCACAGATTTAGGTGCAACCAAGGAGCTCATCAGTGGCCTAGCCTGACCCTTAGACTGTCCAGGGGTCAAAGAAGCATTAATAGGAGGTCATGATCTTTAACTTGTCAAGTATCAGTTTAGCAGACAGTGTGTCTGAGCTGTCACAGCCATTCTTCAATAATTTATTGCATTTAATCACAGTTACTTAATCATCTCTTTTTACTGTCATCCTATGATATATTATTTTATTTGTCTTAATAGAATAGCGTGTATTTATTTTCCACGCTTAATATAAAGTCATAAAAACACTGCAGGACTGTTTAATTATGTAATACTGCAATACTATGCAGTACTGGGTTATTTCCACGTTTTGTCTGTTGTGCATTTCATTGACAGTGATAGACATCTGATAGGAACTGGCTGCTCAAGACATGAACCACATGGATACTAAAGCTGTATTAATAATACATCCAATTTACCACATTTTACCACAATACTCAAAACTGCTGCAGTTCTACTAAAATTAAATGACAACACTACAGTATTTTAGACTGTGCTGTTCCCAAGAAATACATCAAAGATGATAAAGTACTTAAGATGTATTACAATTTAAAACAATTCTTTTATATTTTACAATGTAACTTATTCCTGTGATGCAGAGCATTTCAGAAATCATTAATGATTTGCTGCTCAGAGTGTTTTAATTTTAGAGTAATTTTTAGAGTTAGTTTTTAAGTGGCATGCAGGTATAACCCCACAAAAGTCTTTCTCCAAAACTGAGGGAGACCCAGACCACCCTGGTAAAGGGGACCCTCCTTCCTTGCTTGCTTTAATTGCATGAGCTGGGCTTGTTAAATAAAACTGTCCCATTGTCTGTGATCCCACTGGTCCTGGGGTCTATAGAGAGTCTTTGATGTGCACTGAATGAATAAGAATAAAGAGGTTTATCCAGTGAAGTATTCACTCCAAATGTTATTTACCTCATTAATCAAGATTAAGTCTGGTTAAGGTTACAGCTGTCTACAGCTTTTACAGGAGATCTTGCACAGATAATAAAAAAGGGGCATGAATCTAGTCTTCTTGCTGTTCCCTGAAAAGCAGTTAAAACATCCTGTCACGAGTCAGGGTTAGCTGGCATTCGTTTGACACTTATGCTGTTTAAATTTGTACGTCCTCTGTCTTGCACAGTTGTGAGATTTCCAAATCAGCTCTAAAAACCAGAATGCCAGAGACCCTTTTAACCTTTTAACTTTTGACTCTTGGAACACGTTAGCAACCAGGTAAGGTATTGCACAAGCAGGCACGTTTTTTTTCGTTTTTGGTGTGTAATACAGCTGTTTGTGCATGTGAACGATCTGCAGTTACAAAACCCAAAGTCTAAAGGGAGTTTAGCTCTCCCACAGAAAACAGCTGCCTGAAACTTTTCGTTTGTAGTCCTGCCAGCTACTTTAGCATGTTACACATTTACATAATGCCTGCCCACTGGCTGCTTTGGCCCGCCCTCAAACAACAGTTGTGAGTAATTTTGCTGTGTTGAGGGCACACTCTCATTATCAGACTCATACTGGGACAACAATACCGATTGCATAGCTACCATAGTACTGTTTACAGGAAGCCTCGGGAGCTAAAACCAGCATAATACAGGCATTTTAAGACACTATAAATAACCTGGGCCCATATGTATAAAACATCTCAGAAATGCTCTTAAGAATAGTCTTAAACTTTGACTTAAAAAAGTAGAACTTTTTTTTAAGAGTAGGAGACTTATAAAGAAGCTAAAAGCAACTTTCAGTAAAGTCTTAAGTGAAGTGTCGACTGAGGGGACACTTAAGTGTTGTGAACTAAGGACTACAGTGATGTGAACCCAAAATGTCCACCCTTGACCTCTGAAACAGCCAAAAGTGAGCCTGCTCATGTGAAGTCACAGCAGCACAAGACCAATCATTTAATGTAACTGCAATAAAACCATTAAAACACTATGTTCAGTGTATATTTTAAATGCTTTGCATTGTGCAAAATTATCACAAATTATTATTCATGTTTTGAAACACTTTTCTATTTGTATGTGTCTGGAACAGCCTTTGCGGCCGGGACAAAAATAACCAAAACCACCAAAGTCCAGTTGCATTTATTGTGCGTGCTACAAAAAGTCAATTTAAGAGGTAAACTGTACAAAAATTAAAAGTCCATTCACTGCAAATGTGAACCAAGCACAGCCACACTACACACACTACGGAGGCGAGCAAACAATTTTCCCGTGGCCCTTTTACATCACAAGTTCCTCCTATTGGAATGTACCACTCTATGGGTAGACTCAGGCCCACTTACAACCATACAATACATATTAACCCCAAATACAAACACAGTTTAAAACACAAAACATAGGCCTGAAAGACCAGATACATATTCATTTCACTGCTACCTTGATACGTTAATCTGTATGGACATCTATCAAGTAAGTGTTCTAACTGCATGTTTGAGTCTTGTGGGGTTTTGTACAAAGAATATATATAAAACTTACAAATACTGTCTAATTATATTCGACATCAACAATCACCCAAACACCTTAACATGTACAATTACCATGAACATAAAACACACATTAACTCTACATACATTAAACACATAACTCACAAAATTATATGATTCAAGCATTACAACAGTCTGTGTATACAGATGTCAGTGCCGGCAACCAGGCCATGTAACGCTGCATGATGTGTGTGTGTGTACATTATGAGGGTACGTGCCCATAGTTCATACATAGTCACGGGTTAGCTCCGTGACAGTATGTCTCCTCATTTACAGTTGGAGCAATGATGTGAATATGAGTTCCATCAACAGCTCCAATAACTCCAAGAAGCCCCCAATCCTCATAAAAGTGGCTTGTTTAGGCAGCATGGTGTGACAGTCAGTTGGAAAGTCAATGAACTGCATATAGTAGTGGCCAAGAAAAAAAAAATGTGTTACTGATTTTGTAAGCATATTTGCTTGGAGTCAATTGTTTTATTTCTGATAATAATGCAATGAAACATGCCAAATTGTGTGCTCATAATTTTTGGCCATGCTGTCATACAAAGAAATTATGAACGCATGCCAAAACAAGAGAGGACCAACAAAACATTAATAACTGACTATGCTGTAGTAATTGTCAATGTTGCCAATTTAGTGATAAGTATTTAGTGACTTCCTCACCCCTTTTGAGACTTTATTCAAAAGCCTGGCAACAAAATAAATTTCTTGGACAAACCTTGTTTAGATTACAACACTCTCCCACTCATTTATTTATATTAATATAGATTAGTGAACTCGCCATTATGACCTCATCCTCATCAGCTACAATTAGTGACTGTTTTAGCTACTTTCAGCTGAAAGCAGTTAGCAACACTGATCAGTGATTTTTTTTTTTCTTTCATATTTTGATGGTTTAAGTGAAATGTGAGGTCATTAAAACCCTACACACATCACTTTTGGTCACTGTTGTGTTTGGTGGGGTTAGTGTCACAATGTTTAAGACCCTGCTTACTGTGTCATCACCGGTGCATTGCTGCATTTTTCCAATTTTTCAGTGAAAAAACATACTACTTTTATTTCTGGGGTTAGAACATTGATTTGTAGAGTGGAAGAAGTTATTAAATTTCTTACTTGGTCAGTTACAAAAAAATTGCTTGATGATCAAGTTGGTATTGTTTTATCAATTCCATATTATCATATAACTCAGATACGTCATATCTTCACTGGAAAGTGTGTCTCCTCCTCTTTGCTGCCATCTTGTTACTCCTGACTAGGCTAGGAGAACTCTCCAGCTCTCTTAAATAATTTAGGAGACCTACTCTTCAAATAATCTGAGACCTACTCTTAACACTTAGGAACCTTTATGAATCACTGTTAATCTTAACGGAAAAATTTACTTCCAGAACAAAAATTTACAGATAATGTACTCAGCCCCTTGTCATCCAAGATGTTCGTGTCTTTCTTTCTTCTGTCGTAAAGAAGTTATGTTTTTGAAGAAAACAACTCAGGATTTTTCTCCATATAATGGATTTCTATTATGCCCCCAGTTTGAATTTCCAAAATGCAGTTTAAATGCGGCTTCAAACAATCCCAAATGCGTTGTAAACCCAGCCGAGGAAGAAGGATCTTATCTAGCGAAACGATCTGTTATTTTCATTTAAAATATATAATTAAAATACTTTTTAATCTCAACGCTTGTCTTGTCTTGCTCTCCCTGAACTCTGTGTATTCTGGCTCAAGACAGTTAGGGTATGTCAAAAAACTCGGATCATATTTTCTCCCTCACCTTCAAAAATCATTTCAAAATCATCCTACATCCCTGCAGAAGTGAAGTGAATGTGCAAAGAAGATCAAACACCCTTAACAAAAAAGGTAAAACAGCGATATAGGACGGTTTTGAAGTTGAGGGAGAACATGAGATGGAAGTTTTTCGACATACCCTAACTGTCATGAACTGGAACAAAGTTCAGGCAGAGTAAGACAAGATGAGCGTTTGACATTAAAAAGTATATAAATTGTATTATTTTTATGAAAATAACTGATTGTTTCGCTATAGATAAGACCCTTCTTCCTCGGCTGGGATCGTTTGAAGCCGCATTTAAACTGCCTTTTGGAAGTTCAAACTCGGGGCACTATAGAAGTCCACTATATGGAGAAAAATGCTGAAATGTTTTCCTCAAAAAACATAATTTCTTTACGACTGAAGAAAGAAAGACATGAACATCTTGGATGACAAGGGGGTGAGTACATTATCTGTAAATCTTTGTTCTGGAAGTGGACTTCTCCTTTAAGTTTAGGAATAAGAGTAAAATTACGTCATTCTTAGAATTTTGACACACTTAAGACTGAAATTTTACTCTGAGCGGCTTTTTACATATGCCCCCTGATGTGATAGTTTGCCTTCGCATCAGCTGATGACCTCTGCAACATCTGCTATGTGTCTTGTGTTTGGTGGCAGATGTGACAGCCCAGTGATTCTTCCTAACACCACATGGTTCTCCTGCATAAAGGCTGCATGTGGGGTTTGTCCATGTGGAATGAGTTTCCTTAGAGGTTCAGCATGACAGCAGTCATGTGCCTAGCTCTGTATTGTTTGAAACTCTTAGTTACCACTTTAAATGTTTACAGGCCAGTCAGTGCATCTTAAACATGCTCCATTTAAAGCGTTGTGTCTATTTTGTGCACACACACATTTATTATAAAACGGGTAGTTTCTGTATGCACACCAAAGCACTTGGAAATGTAATAGTCAGGAATGAGGGAAATTGATTAATAGGTGTTTTTGAAGACAACATCAGAACTGACCCAGTTTACCTTCTTAGGGTACATTCTTGATCTTTTGTGTACATTAATCATTATTATTTCTTAATAATTATAATATCACCAATCTGTGTGAGCGATAGTTTAAACTGTATCTTTGATCACATAAATTAAGCCTTGGTGAGTATAAGAGACTTCTTTTATAAACACAGAAGAATATAATACTAACCTCAAATGTTTGAATGGTGTATATTTCTGTTTATCACTTGTCATCAGTCATTTTGACCGTTCACATATGACAGTGAGGTGTCAAAACATAAAAGGGCCAAATCAGAGATTGAGCTCATGGATCTTGTGTTCAGTCTGTGCTCCATGTGAATGAACTCATTAAAACTGTGATATGTGGGGTAATCAAGTGTGGCCTGTTTAAACGAACGCCTCAAGCATGACTTCAGTGTCCTATAAGTGCGTCTGTTTGTGGTTGAGTGAAGCTAACTGTAGCTGACCCCAGCTAACCACACAAAGAGACTGTTCAGCCTTTAGCACTCACTTCACACGGGCCGAGTGCTGCTGTTCTCATTATCCCAGTCAGTGATCCTGGGACTGCCAATAAGAATATATGCTGGAGATGCCCGCAAAATGATTTGACCGGGTCTGATCAAGAAAAACTGAACTTCTGAATGTTTGTTTGTTGGATTCTTGTTTGACCAATGAGATCAGCTAGATACTCATATCTATTTAACATTCACACACATATGCTTATAGATTTCTACAATTCAAAAGTTTGGGTCAGTAAGTTTTGGGGGGGAGGGTTTGTAAGAATTTTATACTTTTTTTCCATCAAGGAAGCAATAAATTAATAAACAGAATGACAGTGAATATATTTACAATGTTACAAATATTTATATTTCAAATAAATACTGTTGGTAAAACATTCTGTTCTTCAAAAATTGAAAATAATGCAGAAAAATTTGTTTCTTGAGCTGCAAATCAGCTCATTCAGAATGATTTCTGAAGGATCATGTAACCCTGAAGACTGGAGTAATGATGCTGAAAATTCAGCTTTGCATCACAGAAATCAATTATTTTTTAAAAATGTATTAAAAATGGTAAGTAAATGCAGTGTTGACATATAAAAACATAAAAATCATACTGACCACAAACATTTGAATGGCGGTGTATATGAAACAAGAGAAATGCAAAATACTGTATATTTGTAGATAATTAAATGTCACTGTTATGTTTGCTAGACCGTTTTTTGGGCAAATACTGGGGCTTTGAAAACAGTCTGAAGGACTGGATTCGACATATACTAGTAAATCCTTAAGTTTAATTAATATGAAAAAAAATTAGTCAGAACAGTCTGAAAGTCTGAATTTAGCTTGAAAACTCAAATACAATAGAATTACAGTCAGAATCTTTCAGTCTGTGATGGGTCAGTCAGTTAGAAAAGATACACCAGCATGAGCAAAAGAAGGTTGAAGTTCTTTGTCAAGTTTGATGAAAGTTTGGAGGAGCTTAGGGATTTGGCAAAAGTGTTACAAAAGCAAAACTGTTGTCTTTTTGTCAAGCCAGTATAATTAAAGGGGTCATTGGATGCCCATTTTACACAAGATATGATTCTTTAGGGTCTTAATGAAAAGTCTATAATATACTTTGGTTAAAAATTCTCAGTGGTAGTGTAAAACAACACCCTTTTTAACTTGTCAAAATCAACTTTGCAGAAATCATCCTATTCAGATGGATTGTTCCTTTAAATGCAGATAAGCTCTGCTCGCCCCGCCCTTCTCTTCTTTCTGTGGAGTGACGAGCTGCTCTGAGAGATTGTTTACTTTAGCCACATTTAACGCGTTTAGCCGCTAAACCTGTTAACTAGCACGCTATTAGGAAAGGTGTTTGCAGAGGTTCCTAAAAAAAACCTTATACTCACTTCTGCTGTAGGTGAAGCTGGATCACAAATGATTTGCATGAACATAGACGCATTTATGTAGATCGGGAGGCGCATTTCCTTCACAAACAAACGTAATCCACTGTATCTTCAGCGGCTCAGATGTCGGGAGTAAATGACGACCACTATGTTCATTATTACATCCAGCAACACAACACCTCAGTCAATTCTTGTCTAACTTACATCCCTGCTCCGGCATCGTAACAATGGAGGTCAGACTGTTACAGCTGATCTGAGGTAAGATGCTGATGTCAATCAACTATCGTGGGAGCGGCCTCTGTGGGTCTGACGCCACACCAGCAGGCATCTGAGAAGGGCTTGATTCGATAAAGGGGATATTATATTTATAGATTATTTAAAAACCACTGCATGGATTTTTATCATTATAGTGTAGATTTGTACATACACTGCCAACACACATTAATGTTCAAACAACATGTAAAAGTGAACTTTGCATCCGATGATCCCTTTAAGGTCAAATGAAAGGGCTCACCAGCATCCATCACTGACGTGAACACACTCATCACTTCCTTTTTCAGTGAGTCATTCATTAAGTCTAGTGTAAACAGCCAGTGAAACATCAACCTTACTAATGTCCCAAACAGTCTCCACCACTAGCTCTCTTAGATTACCCAAAAACAACAGACAGGTGTGGACCATCAACAACAGGATGACAGACCTCAACACCTCCATGTTCCCTGCTGATTTCCTACTCCCATCCCATCCACAAAGCCACCCACTGGGACAGATGGAGGAGAGGGAGAGGCACAAACCCAACCGTGTCTGTTTCTGTTTCAAACACACCAGGGCTAATGTTTACATAGCTGCACCCACAGAACCAAGCGCCTAACCATGCAGCCAGTGGATGATCTAAAGTTACCCATGATAACCTAAACCCTGCCGGCTTAACCTTTATGTGAGAATGTGAGGCCAGAGAAGAGGCTTTCCAAAACTATTTTTATTTATTTATTTTTTTGTCCTGCCTAAGGGGGTTAAGAGTTGCTGAAAGATGGTCAGTTAATCGCACTGTGTTTGAGTTTTGGATCAATACGGAAGTTTCACATCAGATAGCCAAGGGAGGATGATGTGTGTGTGAGAGATGTAAACAAGGACACACGAGTCAGGTTGAACAGATCTCAGCTAAATCTGTTCACCTAAATCTCTCCATTTGTAAATCTTGCCATTTCTTTTGACCTTATTTTTAGGATAAAAAACACTGTCTTGCATTTTCTTATTTGATAAGTTATTTTACCTGATCAGTGTTTTAAAACAAAAAGAAGAAAAATTACAGAAACAGGCTTAAGACAGTTTTCACACTTAGAGCCACAATTAGTCTCATTAGGTTTAAAATTCCAAAATCTTCAATTGAAAATCAGAGATTTTACTATGTAGTCATAAAATGTTCTTATTCTTCTGAGTTCAAATGATGTTAGCTGCCATACGCATTTATTTTATAACTCTGACATACTCTGTATTAAACAGTTGACTCAGTTGTTTCAATCTACATTGAAGTGTGCACAGTTTGTGCACTGTTAAAATCTGCATGTCCTCACTATACATCAAATATGTGGAGATGATGCAATTGCAACAATATAACAATTTTAAAACACAAAGTTGTTGTACTGTGAATATAGTTTTAGTTTAACATGTACAGTTTAATTATATTAAAATGCTTAAAATACATGTTATATTATATTTTTTATAAAAAGTTCTGTCCCCCAACTTCACCAAATGGATGGCACCATTGAAGAAAAGAGGGAATTATATTTGGATTACTGTCTGAGGGGTGTATGGTGAATTCATTTTCTTATTAATTTTCATAAGTTCTGCTAAACTGCACAACTTTGATAAAAGGTTTTGATCCACTTCAAATGTTGACTACTGTATTTGTATTTGTCTTTTATGCCAAAAATCATTAGGATATTAAGTAAAGATCATATATCAAAACTTATTTTTTGATTAGTAATATGCATTGCTAAGAATCTTAAAGGTGATTTTCTCAGTATTTTTTTTTTTTTTTTTTTTGCACCCTCAGATTCCAGATTTTCAAATAGTTGTGTCTCAGCCAAATATTTTCCTAGCAAACCATACATCAGTGGAAAGCATATTTATTCAGCTTTCAGATGACGTATAAATCTCAGTTTCAAATGACCCTTATGACTGGTTTTGTGTCCAGGGTCACATGTTGTACATTTTGATTCTTGTTATTTGATTCTTATTAATATTTGGACAAATGGATTTGTGCTCATTTGTCTATGGTTTTCTACTGTCTTTCTTGGTGGAAATAGCAATAACACATAGACACACTGTAAGTAGTCCGCACCAATGCTTATTAGCATTATTACTAATATTTGACTAAGATTCATTAAAACTCCTAAAATGTCCCTAAAATGTGCTTTAATTTTACTGAAGCTATATTTAACTAATTTTAAGCACATACATGCAATTAATAGTATTACTTAAACTGCTACTTTTGCCTGTCTTTTGTCACTTCAGTTGAAGAATGACCCTTCTATTTTATTGAGGCTGAGGAATTTAAGGAGAAACATCTGAGACAAAGTTAATGAGTCAACCTGTTAGCAATAAAATGTTCCTCTGGGTAAACAACATGACCCTACAATAAAGCAGTGCACTGAAGGGTCAAGTGGATTGGGCAAAAACACAGTGATAGTGGACAGAGGAAGTGTTGCACTGTTTTCATTGGCTCCATCCTGCAGGGGTTTGGTCAAGGTCTCCTCATTTTAGCACATTTTCCACCATGAGAGGCCAAACAGAGTCCAAACTGAGAGGCAGGCAGGAGGCTGGTTATTGTTGTTAATAATGCTAATTAGCATTGATTGCTGTCTTTACTGTCTACAGGGCTTTACTGCTTCCAACTAGAGCTTAGTCTCTTCTGTGTGCTTAGCCTGACAAAACAACTTGGCAGTGATAAAATTGAGTTTCCCCTCATCTCTGTGCAGACCACCCTTCACTGGCCACGGCTCCCTTTGTGCTTTTTACATTTTCTCTCTTCTGGCCAAACACACTGCAGCTCTTTTTTTAGTTGGTGAGATAAGTCTACACGCTTGTACAAAGTAGCTTGACAAAAACACAGTCCGTTTTCTAACATTTAATTTTTGGCACCTGTACCATTCAGTGGCTAAAATATATGACTAAGAATTCATTAAAATTGATTGACTGACTGACTGACTGACTGATAGATGATATTTTCAGATACAATGTTTTTTATGGATAAAGTGTAATATAATTTCTTATAAATTAGTAATCCTAATTTGCATAAAAGTGATAAGTGAATACTAACTTCATATCATCTTCATTTGAGTTCTGAATAATGAGTTCTGAAATCTTATGGGTTTGGAATGACATAAGGGTTTGAGTAAATGATAACAGTTCAAATTTTTGCGCAAACTGGAAAAGGAAGACTTGGAATATAGTACAGATGTTGTATGGACTACTTTTACGTGTTTTCTTACTTTTTTGAACTGGACAGCCCCGGTCACTGTATGCTTTCATTATTCCCTAAGCTTGTGTGTTTCGTAAGAACGGTGACGCAATTGTCATTTGTGGGTGAACTATTCCTTTATGGAGCGAATGCAGGTTTACATCAGCTCACTTTACTGTTTCAGTGTCATCTGATATCCGCAAAGGTGACGTTTCTGGAAATTCAGGATCAAGCGGAAAGTAGATACCGGTCTGTCAAAGGTGCACCAGCGTCTTGTTTAACCAACATCTTAGCAGTCCATGCAGAAGGTATAGGCTGCATTGTTATGCGACAGTTCAGTGCTGATGAATAGAAGGCCTCGGGAAAGGCTGGCGAACCGCAGACCCTGGAGGCAGGGGAAGGGGTGAAAATAATGGAGGGTTAATCCCGAAAGCAGTCCCTCCGATGCCCGCCTCCCAGACCCAGCATGTCTCCCATTCAGTTTTAAACACTGAGGACCTACCAGAGTTGAGACGGGGTAAAAAAGGCCTTCCAGTTTTGTAGAGCTGGGAGGGATGCACTTTCTGATGGGAGCGTTAATCTTCCTGGCCCCCATCTCCAGGGGCCAAGCGAGCCCCCCTTCTTAAATATACCCTGCTATACGAGGCATCTTGCCAACGGCTCCATGAGGGTGACATCATCAGCTGGCATGGCAGAACTGGGAAAGGGGTGTAATGAGGTTGATATGGACACAACGGAGGGTGCACAAATGAATGTGTGTTGCCTGACTGAACAGAGTGTGTCAGCGAGCGTAATAAGGGTTTACACGGCACAAATCACGTACACTTGTTTCCCACCTCTAAAATTAGAAGCTTGTTTTGTTTCTGCTGTTTGTCATGTAAATTGTCCAGTATGGCATGGAACACACCGATTCACATTCCTAGAGAACTTTAATAAGCCCAGCGTAAAACTTGCAAAAAAAATATTTAAAAAAAATGTAAAATGTTACCTAATGTAATGAGATAATTGTAAATAAACAAATAAATAGAACTGATTTTAAAATAAACATCAAAAATAAGTAATTAAAATAATGTAAAATTATTTGTATTCTTAAACCTAACTAAGATAATGAGTTAAAAAATACCATGCAAATAAAATAATTAAATTATTTTGAAAATAAATTAATATGTATATAAAAAATTATAAATCATACCTTAAAGGGGTCATCGGATGCAAAGTTCACTTTTCATGTTGTTTGAACATTAATGTGCGTTGGCAGTGTATGTACACATCTACTCTATAATGATAAAAATCCATGCAGTTGTTTTTAATTAATCTGTAAAAATAATATCCGCTTTTTCAAATCAAACCATTCTTAGATGCCTGTCGGTGTGGCCGCTCCCACGATAGTTGATTGACATGAGCGTCTTACCTCAGACCTTCCCTAAATCAGCTGTAACAGTCCGACCACCATTGTTTTGATGCCGGAGCAGGGATGTAAGTTAGACAAGAATATCTCAGACTGAGCGATGGAGGTGTTGTGTTGCTGGATGTAATAATGGACTTAGTGGTCGTCATTTACTCCCGACATCTGAGCCGCTGAAGACGCAGTGGATTACGTTTTTTTGTGAAGGAAATGCGCCTCTTGATCTACATAAATGCGTCTATGTTCGCACAAATCATTCGTGATCCAGCTTCACCTACAGCAGAAGTGATTATAAGGTTTTTTTTAATGAATCTCTGCAATCACCTTTAATAATAACGTGCACTAAATGCAGCTAAAGTAAACAATCTCTCAGAGCACAGCTCCTCACTCCACAGAAAGAAGAGAAGGGCGGGGTGAGCAGAGCTCATTTGCATTTAAAGGAACAATCCATCAGAATGGGATGATTTTTGCAGAGCTCATTTTGACAAGGTAAAAGGGTGTTGTTTTACACAACCATTGAGAATTTTTAACCAAAGTATATTATTGACTTTTCATTAAGACCCTAAAGAATCATATCAACTTGTGGAAAGTGGGCATCCAATGACCCCTTTACAAATAACAAAATCTGTGAAATATGCATTTTCTTGTCAAGAAAACAGGAACACTGGTTCACATTGCTCTGTTCAGTGAGTGTTTTTTGATTTGGAGTTGAGAGTCTGAAGGACAATGTCTATGCAAATTGCTGTCTATACATGATCACCCCTCCACAGTCCTCTCCTGTCCCTGCTGTATACGTCGCCTATTTAGTCATGTCCCTTTGTGTGCCGGCCACGCTTTGTCAGAGACTTTAAAAGGCTTCCTTTACGAGGTACTGGTCTTTGAATATTAACTGTGTGATCATTGTTGCCACACAAGCAGCACTCTTCAAACTTTCTGTGAAAAACAGGTGAGAGTCAGGCACCACTCTGCTCCTGCACTTAATTATACAGAGACCCTCAAATTTGCCCAGTGGTCCACAGCTAAACATTTCAGCAATAATTGATAATAACAGGTTGATAATGACTCTTCCCTGGTGGACGATGAAAATCAACCATTTCCATAAACTGACACTAATAGATTTATTAAAGGAACAGTTTATCAAAAAATGAAGATTCCATCTTAATTTACTCACTCTCTTGATGTTCTAAACCTGATGGACTTCCTCTCTTCTACTGAACACAAAAGATGTGTTTTTTTCAAAATGTTTCCAACTCTGACTTTGGACCAATTCTGTAGAATGGCCCATATATGGAAGTCTATGGAGCCCCTAAATGGACATGGTGAAGGAATCAAATATGAGATATGAGGAAAAATGCAAAGTCAATGCTTTTGCATTTGCTCTCAAAACGTCTTTGTTCTCCCAAAAAAACTTTGCATTCTCTCGCAAAACATATGTGTTCCCCAAGAAACTTTGAACACTGTCTTGCAAAACTTTTAAATTCTCTAAGAAACTTTGCGTTCAATCACAAAAACCTGACAAATAATTTTTACCTCTTTATTATTTTGTGAGCAACCTCAAAGTTTCTTAAGGGAGTGCAAAAGTTTTGTGAGCAAATGCAAAAAATATAATTCTCCCCAGAATACATAGTCTGTACTATCTATAAATCTGGTTCTTCAGGTGCAATTAAATTGAGACCAAGTAATGTACATGGGTGTGATTTAAAAACATGGTGTGGTACAAAGCCATGACTGTGCTGGGAACAAGGAGAATTTAACAGGTGTGTGTACAGCAATAATCCCTTTCATTACATTTAAAGAAATCCCACGTGAAGCAAACATATACAATGCGTGTCTGCACATTAATAATTAGGCAGTGCAGATCAATTCAGTGCAGCATATTCTGTTTTGTTGCATCACGCAAGTAGCGTGAAGACGAAAATATTGCCGCCTGTCAAAATTAATGTATCTTTATTTCAGCTGACCTGCAATAATATTTTTAGTTTTGCTATCTGAGAGAAACAAGAACAAACTTGTCTGGCAATACACCGATCAGGATCTTACAATGGGTCTGACGATTCACTTTTTTTATGTGGGAAATGTAGGATACAATGCCCTCACAATAGAAAGGAGAATAGGAACTCTCTCTTTATCAGCTTCCAATTCCCGGGCTTCAGGCCAAGAACAGCTTATTCAAACAGTGGAGTTTAAAAAATATAAATGACGATAAATGAACTCGGTAGACTTACTTCTATGCTCTGCTTATATTTAGATCTTAAGTGATGGGTTTTTTTTCTTTTTTACAGAAGGTCTGAGCTCTAACTTGTCAGTTTGTCTTTAAATTTCACTATTTTTATATTTAACAATGTTAATCTAACTCCGTGCATATCACCTGTTTAATTTTAAGGCCATGTACGCTGGTTCTTTGTCTCGTTTTTGCCTCTGGCTTCCTATAGGACCACCTGGCTTCCATTAAAAGTCCAAGAGCCCTTGTCTGTGATCAGCTGCAGGTGTGTCTAAGCATACAGCCGTCTTCAAACACTTCCAAGAAAACACACTAGATGCAGTCACTATATTCCCAACAGCTTCCACAAATAATCAACGCTGCACCAGTCATTGTACAACATTGACTTTCATCGTAAACTTTTTATAGATCTTGCCATTTGCAGTTAGCATTGCATATTGGTCTTTAAAAGAATATGTTTGCGTCAGCAACTTGCACACCAGAAACAGACAAAACATTCTTAGTGTGTGTGTTTTTTTTTGTTTTGTTTTGTTGTTGGGCCATTTGACAAAGAGGGACAAAATGAAACGGGATACTTTTCAAGTAATGACACAGAGGACTGGTTTGTACAGTTATAGTCTCAGACAGCACGCCCACGGACCGTTCACGCAGCGTCTGCTGCATATTGCATGCAAAATACAAAGGGTCCAATCTGATTGGATGCTACTATGCATTTTCCAGGAGTCAAGGTGAACTAGGGATTATCAGTACCCCAAAATGGCACCCTTTATGCAGCTTGTTTCCATTACATGACGTCAGCAAGACTATAAAGTGTTTGTTTAGTCATTTTGTAATTCAGACTGTACAGGAGACTACTTACCATCAGCCTACTGTATGTGGTAAATGTTATTTACTTGTGGAGATACTCCAAAACAGAGCAGTTTCATTATCTTTCAGATTTTCTTAAGAAATTAATACTTTTATTTAGCAAGGATACATTAAATTGATTGAAAGTTATAGTAAAGACAAATATAATCTTACAACAAATAAATTCTGTTCTAATTTCTCTTCATCAAAGAATCATTAAAAAATACATTGTGGTTTGCACAAAAAAAAATTGTTCTCAACACTGATAAATCATAAATATGTATTTATGAGTGGCATATTAGAATGATTTCTGAAGGATCATGTGATAATGAAGACTGGACTAATGATGCTGAAAATTCAGCTGTACAATCACGGGAATAAATTATAATTTAACATAGAAAACAGATTCACAATACTGCTGCTTTTACTGTATTTTTGATTAAATAAATGCAGCCTTGGTAAGCATTACAATCTTTCAAAAATAAAAATAAAAATAAAACAAAGTAAATAAATATATTCCAAACCTCTGAATAAATACTTCAAAGCAAAGCTAAAATGACACTGCATGTGTATCATCGTGGTATTTTGATAGCATTTTTTTAAAAATGAATTCTGCATAAAAAGGGGCTGAGATATGCAACATTTCCAGATAAACAGATAGTATTCTGGATAGTATTCTGGCACAGCAGTTCCCCGGCAGTGCTGAGGGATATAGGGGCGTAACCTCACAACTGCCTATTCTGATGAGTCGTGCCTTTCAGCATGCTGTAAGCTTGAGTTCATCTGGGAGAAAAGCTGTAGATGTAGAGGTGATGGGACTCAACACTCGCTCTGTCACCCGATATCCTTTCATTTCCATGTTTCTCCTGATTTTGGGGATTCTGTTTTTCCTTTCAGGTGCTGGCCAAAGCTCCAAAGCTCACTGTACTGTTTCCCATGACCAGTTCTCAGCTCACTTCATCTTGGGTTCTCATCACCAGAACTGATCAAAGCCTTCTCCAACGAAGATTGCAGCGACTGGCCTTACCTTGATAATGGAACTGACAAGAAGATCAGAGGCCACTCATATGAATGTTCTCAGTGTATGAGAACTGATTCTGATTTTGTCTTTTGTGTCTCAGATGATGGTATTTTTAACCAAGGATGAAGCTGATTTGAGATCAGTCCTGTTACACTGAATAACAATGGCATAATGGTTTCTTGGTTCACACTCAGGACTCCTGTTCTGTTCGCTGCTTATTCAAAAACATACAGATTACATTTAGTGATAATAGGAAAATTAGTACTATGATTATCTCCAATTTGTTAGCATGAAAAATGTTTTGAGAACAGCTATATTGAGCAGCTGTATTAAGACAAATACTAGAGAACTCCATCAGGCTACCATGTGTACATATATCTATCAAATGCATGTATACACAAAATATTTTAATTCATACAGCTTTGATTAAAAGATTTTTTCCTGGAAGTAAAAAATTGAATCCTACTATGGAGAAGGCCAATCGTATGAATATTAATTAGGTGAGTTAGTTAAGTTGGTGAGTAATGTTCCTAGAGCGTTTAGTAACGTCATTAAAAAAATATATTTGTAATAATGTGGAATTTTTTTTTACTTGATTTAGTCGGCCTATCCACTGCTTACTAGTGTACAATGCTGCTAAATCAGTTAGGCGATCGTCACGTCACGCAATTAATATTCATGAGATAATCCTAGCTCGTAGTAGGATTGGTAAATTCACTTGGGGGAAGCCCAACGAGCACATCAGCTGCTGCAGCGCATGCGCAAGTTTAGAGAGAAAGTTTGGGAAATTTTCTTCAGTAGATTTCAGTAGTGTATTAATGGGACGCCCCGGCGTTCAGTGAGTGTTTGTAATTGTTTTATGCTCATAGGCACGCGTGAGAATTTTTCACAGTGGACGGGAAATTCTTTTATAGCTTTTTTTAAGTAAATGTTCTGAATTGGATTACGTGCGTAATGATACTAAGTAAAACGTAAGTACTGTTTTATTTGTGCTTCTCTCTTTCGCTGCACCGCACACCACCAAACTGACCTCTCTGAATTGAATTTAGGTATTGTGTTTGCATTGGTTTACAGACAGTTATCGAACAGTATTTCCTATCGTATCTAGTGTCTTTGTCATTTTATTTTACACAGCTGTTTATTTCAAGCCAGGTCTACACTAATTGCACGTTTTTCCTGTGTTTGGGAATTATGTGTGTTTCTGTTCTACTCCTTTTTATTGGAGTTGTTTATTTTTACGGTATTTCTAAGTAACAGAGCGTTTAATAAGCAAATGTTGTTCGTACGACGAAGACGCTGACTGCAGGAATAACTCTCCAAAACTTTTATAAAGTTACTCAAGAAGTTTTAATCAGTGTGTATTAAACAAAACTGTCTGTGAAGACATTGCATTTTGTTTCTAGCATCTGGTATTTTTCCCCCAAATGTTTTATGTAACAAAGGTTGATAGAGCGCGCTCAGGTGGTATTGAAAAGAATTAAGAAGGAGCGAGTTTTACGTTCAGTCTGCAGTTGGTGCGCCTTCGCGTTTTTAGTGTCTCTGAAAGTCGTGATTTTACGTGGAGGCCAAGTACAGCTTTATTCCATTCTATTTCGGTTTCGCTCAACTTATAATATTTGTGATAGACCGATATATGGGCCAGTAGGGGGATTTCTTAAGGTGATCGTCACTGATATCGTCATGGGCTAATATAGATAGAGAACAACACCGGTCATTTCGGCTGAAATCATTTTATTTTTTAACAGCAAATCAACACTATTGTCTTTAGTGTGCCATAGCAACAACACCATAAATGGAAAAAAAAAACTCTTTAATATTTCCTGTAGTTGTATGTCTTTACATTGCACCTATTAATTATTGCACCTTAACTCTGCACCTATGCCTGTAAACCTATTTTCACTCTCAATTTCTGTGTAAAAGTATGTATATGTATGCAGCCCATTTTAGTGACATCTTTCTTTCCCTTTCTCTTCTGTCTTCTTGTCTCTCTGTTTGCTTTCTTTGCTTGTTCTCCTGCCATACTGTCTGCAATGCATTTAAAAAAACACTTAACATTTTATATTGATACATATCTAAGTCTATAAAACCTATTTTCACCCTCAATTTCTGTGTAAAAGTGTGTGTGTGTACGTGGCCTATTTTAGCCTAACCAGCCATTTCTAACTAAAATTACTTTTTTCACAAAAAACAAGTTTTTTTTTTTTTTTTTTTTTGAAAGAGCATGTCAAAACATTGCTCATAAGCCTTCGCTTTGTTGTTAAGCTTGCTTATAATTGCTTAGTACCCTTATCAGTGATGAATAAAATTTATTGTGTCAGGCTCGCTTACCTGACAAGCATAATGTAACACTCCGCCCTGCCTGTCTTAAACTCAGATCAATCAAAATAATTGTTACATGTTGAGGCAACAATGCAAGATCAGTTATTGTGCTTTTCTGTAAAAAAATTATGAGAGATATGACACTATAACCTTATTTGGCCCATTTTGCCTAATATCCCATTTCAGCTGACTTCACCCTACATATCCAGCATACATGTGAACTCCTTTAAAACGGTCATGAAGTTGGTTGTGAGAATGAACAGTTTGAGAAGAGCTGAAGTCTAGACAGTTGTTTGATTTGTTTTTTTTTTGTTTTTTTTAATTGTTTTGGTCAGCACATAATTCCCATACTTTCATTAATAACACTTCTTCACTTTGATTATTACTCAAAATGTGGAAAATGGTGCAAACTGTAGTATTTGGAAGTGCACGTACACATGGATTCCAGTTACGGCATGCTCATGTTTTTGGCAGCACAGCCTCTTGTTTGCTCTGCCAGTAATCCTGAATCTGTGTCAGCCTTACTTTTTCTCTTTTTTGTGTCATTGTTCTGTGGCCTCATTGGCATTAATTAACTGGACTGCAGGAAGAAACATCACATAGGGTGTGTAGATGCTCAGAGCATAGCACATGTGGCAGGAGTTTCTCAGAGGAGGAAGGAAGCACAAAGGGCTTGAGCGCTCTCACGTGCTGGGAATTCTCAACACCTTGGACCCTTTTGAAAGTGTAACCTCAGGTTAAACACTTCACTGGCAGCAGCACAAGCACAGAGGGGAAGCACATGCTCATTACAGACGCCCTCATGTTAATTGGGCGACAAGAGCTGCCAGGTGCCTGACCCCATAGGCTCACTTCGGATTGCCCCATTGCTGTAAACAACCTCATTGTTTGTTGATCGGTGCTCGTGTGCTTAAAGCACGCAAACGAGGATGAATTGCGTGATGTCATCTTGCCATGCTATAGTATAGTAGAGTTGTGATCAGCTGGGCTCTTGATGTTAAACATGCAGTATTGCACTGGATTTGTGACTTTTTAAAGCAAGATGATTTCTGTGTAGTCATACGTGACCCTGGACCACAAAACTGATTTATACTAAAAGTTGAATAAATAAGCTTTCCATTGATAGATTAGGTTTGTTAGGTTAGGACAATATTTGGCCAAGATACAACTATTTAAAAATCTGGAATTTGAGGATGCAAAAAAATCAAAATACTGAGAAAATTGCCTTTAAAGTTGTCTAAATGAAGTTCTTAGCAATGCATATTACTAATTAGAAATTAAGTTTTGTTATATTTATGATAGGAAATTTACAAAATATCTTCATGGAACATGATCTTTACATAATATCCTAATTATTTTTGGCATAATAGGAAAATCGATAATTTTGACCCATACAGTGTATTGTTGGCTTTTGCTACAAATATACTTGTGCTACTTAAGACTGGTTTTGTGGTCCAGGGTCACATATATGTATACAGTACCAGTCAAAAGTTTGTTGACGAATAAAGTGTTCAAAAGAGCAGCAATTATTTGAAATGGGTGTCTTTTGTAAAATTATGAATGCCTTTACTGTCACGTTTGTTAAGTTGATAATAAGAAGTGTTTATTGAGAAGCAAATTAGCATAGAATGATATCTGAAGGATCATGTTACACTGAAGACAGGATGCTGAAAATTCAGCTTTATCATCACAGCATAATATTACATTTTAAAATATATTAAAATAAAGAACAGTCATTTTAAATTATAACTATAATTTTAAATCGTATACTGCATTATCACAAAAACAGTAAAAACAATATTACTGTTGGAAACGGTAGTATTGTTTGTAGTGTTTTTTTGTTGATCAAATAAATTCAGCATTGGGTAGCATAAGAGACGTCTTTCAAAAACATTTGACTTTTAAATGATAGTATATATGAAATGACAACTATTCGTTGTAGTTTCTCAACAAATTTTAGACTAGTCACAAGCTATTTAGTGCAATTGGTGGTTTATCTATTTGTGACCCAGGACCACAAAACCAGTCATAAGGGTAATTTTTTTAAAAATTGAGCTTCATAAATTATCTGAAAGGCGAATAAATAAGCTTTCCATTGATGTATGGTTTGTTAGGACAGGACAATATTTGGTCAAGATATAACTGTTTGAAAATCTGGAATCTGAGGGTGCAAAAAAACCAAAATATTGATAAAATAGCCTTTAAATTGGTCCAAATGAAGTTCTTAGCAATGCATATTAATAATCACAAATTAAGTTTTGATGTATTTTGAGTAGGAAATTTACAAAGTATCTTCATGGAACATGATCTTTAATATCCTAATGAATTTTGGCATAAAAGAAAAATCAATCATTTTGACCCATATAATGCATTTTTAACTATTGCTGTAAATATACCATGTTCTTGTATATTTTAGTGATAATTTGCATGCTGTTTGACCTTTTCGACAGTTTGCAGTGTAAAGTTGTTTCAGTGTATCAATCTTGTTTTCCACTGCAGATACACGTCACAACCGTGAGGAGAGTGAACAGCTTCTTTCTTGTGGACTTTTCACCTGCGGTGTACCATTTGTCCAAAAAAACGAAAGTCTTCGACTTTTCATGGAACATACTTTGACGCCCAAGCACAGGAAGTGAAATTCATGGCCACCATCCCTGTCCCACCACCCCCAATCCCTCCTCCTCCTCCTCCTCCTCCTCCACCTCCACCTCCACCCGTCTCTGGCAGCGGTCTGACCCGTATGGACTCTGGCCGCAAACACCGGCTTCGCAACCTCAACTGGGAGCGGATCCCCAAAGAACGCGTGGAGGGCCGTAAGAGCGTGTGGAGTGGCTTTCGTGATGACGACTGTGAGCTCTCCATTGACCTGAACTCTCTGGATGAGCTCTTTGGGCAAAAGGAGGGCAAAAAGCCAGACCGGGCCAGTGGCTTCCGGCGTAGTTTACGCCGCTGCGGGTCTCCACAAGAGACGAGTGTGGACAAAGTAAGAGCAAGCTTTTTCATTATCCAACACATGGAAGAAGCCAAGGGTGTACAAAACTACATATTTTTAACATGAACTTGTTGGTTTTGTGAAAGGCCTGTTTTGTTGCTTTTGGTCATGTGACCATCAGAAAGCATCAGAAAGATATTTTTGTGTTTAAAAAAACAGCGGAGTGGACTACAGGAATGGGAATGAAATGTATTAATTTTATTCAACTTTTGATTAAACACTCTCATGGCTCTAGATGCTGAAAAACAGCAATGAAAAAAAACATATTTGCAGTGATTGTCTTCATTTAAATTGTTTTTAAGTTATTGACTATTGTCTTAATTTATTGTTAAAGGCAATCGATTTTGTTTCTCTTTTTGATAAATGTATAAGCTACATCATGATCAACCTTTTTTCAATATTTACAGCATGTTTATTGAAGATTTTAACAATTTACATTGTTTAATTTAAACTAAGCGGTCACTTTTGCAAAATTGTTTGTGTGCTCATTACCTTAATTTGTATTTGTAGGTTATGCTGCTCGACTCAAAACGCAGCATGAATGTTGGGATATTTCTGCGACAGTTCAAAATGTAAGTTTTGGTTTAATTTTAACTAGTTTAACTAGCCAATACAATGTTTGCACATTTATCTGCAAACATGGACTACGTGCATAAATGTATATTATATTGGCCACGTTGCTCTCTAGACATATATATATATATATGGGCTGTTTCTAAATGGTGGAAGTGATGTTGTCCCATTTGTTACAAACAGGAAGTGAAGGTGTCCTAGAGAGTGTGTTTTAACACTTCAGGCAGGCAGTAACTGCAGGTTGTTTATTTTTGAGCCATTGATTGCCCTCAGATGGAGGATGATTGTGTGAATGTAAAAAGGGTCGTGGGGGCAGATGACAAGTATTGAGAAGATGCTATCCAGTCAAAACAGCTGAGTCTGACGGCCAGTGAAGCCGGTCAAAGGTCACACCTGCTTTTTGATCAAACGAGCCTTGATGAGAAATGAAACCTGATCTCTAAAGTGGCTTTCCAAAATTTGCACTGAGATTAAATTTGTCAACTTTGATTCAGTCGTGAAATGTGATTCACTCCAGTGTTGCAGAGTGAAAGCAGTGTATATAGAAAATCTTAAGCCATAAATCATTATTCATCCCTTTCAACGCAATGGCCTTTGTTTTATAAAAAAGGTTTTTTCGTCATGTCAGCACTTGCTTTCTGAGTAAATAAATGGGTGCAGCAGTGCCCATTTGAGTTTGAAAAGCTTTTCCATGGGACTGATATCTGTCAGAACATGTGGAGGAATTACGAAGAAGTGCTTATGCTGGCACACACAATTCTCTGTGTGTGTAAGCGCACACTTTTGAAGTGTACTAGTATGAATTGTACTCAGCTGTGGCCAAAGCAGGTCTTTGTTGCTGTACGTACCTTTTTCCATTTTGCACTTAATGAGAAAACCGCAAGAGTCTTCAGTACTTGAATAAATAAGTCAGAAAAATAAAAAAATATAGGCCAGTGTGGTCTTGTTAAACCTCTTTTGATACAAGCAAAAGAACCAGCTGTTTGATTTATGATTTGCCATAATAAAAATCATGTTTGAAATGAAAGACTAGGGGTGAGCGTTGCAGTGGAGTAGTGTTAAAAAGCACAGTTTTTTACTAGTATTACCGCAAATGTACACAATATGAATGTTAATGTGATGCTACTGTGCTTAATTTTCACTCGATATGCCTATGGACACCAAAAAACTTCACAGAAAGGGACACTTGCGCCATAGACGTTCATTGTAACTGAATCTGTGTCTTCCAGGGTTATTAACTAAAACCTTACAAAATTTTCATTTCTTGAAATTAAAAAAGACAAATAAATAAGGCAATAAATAAACTAAAACTAAACTAACTTAAACACTTTCAAACTGAGGGACAAAGTAATTTCTTTTAAAATAAAAAGCTTTTTTTATTTGAAAAATGGGATAAAAGTAGAACCCTTGGCTCTTATTCATAATACAGCTGAGCCAGAGATTTGTACTTGAAAATGATATAATTTTCATAGTGTTTCCTCTTCCCTCAGTGCTGCAAGGGAGATTGTGGAGGATGTGAGACGAGGAGTCGGAGAGCGTTACGGAGCTGAGAAACTGTCAGAACTCTGCAAGCTGCTGCCTGATAATGAGGAGGTATTGTATACTCTGACACGCCACACTTCACAGAAACACGTCTGTGCTTCCACGATTCAGTCTGTTTCATGTTAGGAGGAATTAGACGTGATGCTGCTTGTTTGAAATCTTCTTTTTACTCCCCATGACATCTTGTTAAGCACAGGTCACACCAAGCCACCAGGTTTTTGAGCATCGTTTGGCTTTAGTTTTTCGGTCTGTTGTGCCCTGTTAGCTACAGTCGAATGCCTTCACCTGTTTATCGGCCGAATCAGCAGCAGAACCAGTGACGTAGTAAAGAGGGTTAGGGTTAGGGTTTTAAGTTCATCCTGGAGTGAGAATTATTCAGGCATAATTAACAAGCTTGCAATTGAGTACATGTAATTTTTTTTTTTCTCAATTTTTCTAAATTAAACTATACAGGGAACCCAACTGTTAAGGTAGGGCCCTATGATTTCCGCGGACGGAATCGTGGAATCCAGTCATAAAAACAGAATTTACTAAATAACGTGGAATGTCATGGAATTTGTCAAAGTTTGAATGAATTAATCAACAGTAGGTCATTATACTTAAATCAAACCGCAATATGGACTAGTATCTGTAAATATTACGCTGCAATAATGCCATTTAAATGTGAATCCTGTGTGTTCTGTGTGTCTCTGTTTTAATTAATGGAGCAGACGAGCGGTTTAGTTTACAACACACACCGAAGCACGCGTGACGCTCGTGGTGATTACGGCATTTGACCGTTACATTTTAAGACAACTAGCGTTATATCATATACAGACACAGAAATGTAAAGGTAGACACAGCAACCCATCAAAATAAAAGTCTGGTTTAACTTGAAGACGTTGTGCCAGAAATACAGTATATTACTACTATTACTACTACTACTACCTATTAAATGAAACAAACATTATTTTTTAGGGTATAATCACACAACATTTCTTCCAAGTTTTAATTTTAAAAGTAAATTCCCCTTTGTTTGCTAAAAAAAAGTTTGCTTAATTTTCAATAATAATATAAATAAATAATATAAAAAGATAAATGAACTTAATGTTTTATGCCTTCATTTGATAACCAGAACATTTTAAATACACAACACAGAATTTCTGAGGGTAAAAAAAAAAAACCTTTCCTAAGGCTATTTTAAGAATAAATTTGAATAAATTAAGTATCCATTCAAATAATTAGACATGCTAAAACACAGAATTTGATAACAATAAAACATGGTGAGAAAAAGTAAAACATTTCATAGGGCCCTAAACATGTTATTTTTGTTAAACCTTTATTAAATTGATGTGAAATTGTATATGTTTCATGATTTTAGTTAATTAGACATGCTCTTTGATTAATACAATTTAATTGACTATTAAAAAGGAGTTGAGAAAAATTAAAACGGGAAAAAAACGGAATCCAGAAAAATTAAAACGGAAAAAAATGGAATTTGGAAAAAAAGTAAATGGAATTTGGGAAAAAATAAAATAGATTTCTTAGGGCCAAAAAGTTTATTTGTATACAAGTTCATGTTGGACCATTTTTATAAAATGGTATGTCTATTCAATGTTATATCTATAAATTTGATAAAAATATTTTATTTATTAAAAAAAAAGAAAAAAAAAAAGAGTAATTATGAATAAAATTATACTAAATGTCATTTTTCTCACTAGTTTATGGACACTAAATTGATTTTCTAAGGTTATGTGACAATGTTTTCAGGCTCCTTTCTTTCCGTGGCTGAAACATTCAATTACATGAGACACTATACATTCAGTGAGCTGTAGTGTATCTTTCAACATGTCCTCAGATGTTCATTCATGTTTATTTCATGCTAATTAGAATGCACTCCTGCTTCTCTTAATCTGAGGCAAAGTGGGAGTGCACGTCTATCGCTACGCCGCTAAAGAGCTCCACAACTGTATTTGTCATTTGAAGTTCTTTCAGTACAAAACAAAGAAAACAAAATGGTAGCATATTACATTTTTTAATTTTTAAATATTAAAAAAAAAAATTCTAGAACTATAACTAGATGTGGTTTCACTTACTACTAGAAAAAAGTGCATGATGTATGGTATAGGGTGAACTCCGATAAAGTGGGCCATTTTTTGTAAAACGTGTGATTTAGATACCTAAATGTTTTTTTCTTTCTTTTTTTGGTCCAGCTATAATATTTCAGTTTGAATACAGTTTATATAAAGTGTTATTTGCAAGATGTATATCAATAATCATTTTAAGGTCATGTACGCCTGACAAATTTCTTTTCAGGTAAAGTGGGTCATCCCTAACTTATCAAAATTATTCTTAATTATTCTGCATCTTAACTAAAAATGCATGATTTATTAACACATTATCAGACAAACATATTTAACAACATATTTAACAAATCCAAGAAATATATAATACAGGTTATGAGTAAAATAAATAGTGTAAATCCACATCTCAGTGTATATGTTTAAATTCCAAACGACTGAAAATGAAAATCTGAAATGTTGTGTTGGCATTAAATTGGATGAAATCTTAATATCAGAATATTTAGAAATCAAAATATTGCTTAAAAAAAAAAATGAATTCTACAGTATATTAAAGACGTAACTATAACACAAGCAACAACAAATAGGCAACTAATAGGAGAAACATTTAAAATGGTAACCTATGTAAAAATGTTTTTCTGTCTAAGCTTTTTTTTTTAAAAATAATATTTAATTGTCCATTTTTTTTTTTTTTTTTTTTTCAGCTTTATATTCTGCTTCTATATGTTTCTATATATTATATATCTATTGTTTTCATAATTACTGTATGTTAAAGGTCAGCCCACTTTACCTGAATCCCGGTGGCCCACTTTATCCATCTCTTTCAGCCAGCAATATTTAAACGCCTTACAAGAAAAATTAACTTTTTTTTTTTTTT
>JAHKKF010528941.1:1781-38874 GCA_019740295.1 Labeo calbasu
GCCCACTTCAGAAATACTGATAATAACGCGACTAAACAAAACGAAATAACGTTATAACATTTCGTTTCGTCTCGTTTTCGTCAACGAAAATAAAGAGACATTTTAGCATAGTTTTTATTTTGTAAACCACATTTAGTCTCGTTTTTATTCGTCAAAAATATTGCATTTTACATTTAATTATAGTCATCGTCACACGACCAGCATTTACGCTGCATCTCGTCTCGTTTTCGTCACGTGATAAAGGTTCGTTGACGACGATATTTAGTCATAATTTTCGTTGACGAAAGCAACACTAAAAACAACCCAACTTGGGTTATTTTATTTAAGTCAACTAAAATCATTATATTGCTGGTTAAAACACACACACAGAATTACTAGAGGCAACAGCAATAATCAAAAGATGAGCAGTTATTATTAAGCAAAAACACATGGACAAAATACAAGACAAATTGAATTTATTTGGGTGAATGTAGCATAGTTTACAATATTACATACATTTAAACTCGTTTAACAAGCATTTTAGACATAAAAAATGTAACATTTAAAAGTAGAATTTTAATTGTAGTGCATTCAACTGTTCTCTGTAATCGCTTTTTACAGAAATAGCGCTAATTCTCGTGCGAACTTCAGACCGTGGCCTCATGTTTCACTCGTAGCTTAAAGATGCCATGACTGAGTCCAAAAACTGCCCATAAACAAACTATTGACATTAGAGAACATATTTTAAGATTAAACTCAATAACGAATAAAATCCATTTATTTTATGCAAGGCAAAAAGCGTTTCCATCCTGCGAAACAACCGCTGCTAACGCAGCTGAATGACATCGCATTCTTATGTTGCGTTGCATTAAATAACACAATATACAGCACAGTAAAGACTTTATAAATACAATAAAATGTATACAAACCTTTATTTCGCTGAAGAAGTGCAAATCGGCACCGCTGAGAACCAGTCTCTCCTGTACAGGACTCAAAAAGCCCGCGCTCTGACTGACTGTATCCCAGCAGAGACAGGCTCAACCCAGCAGTTGGGTAGAAAAAAATAACCCAACAGCTTAGTTACATAAAAACTACTTAGCACCTGGGTAAAAATTTATTTTAAATAACCCAATAAAATGACCCAACAAGTTGAACCAAGCATTTGAGTTAAAAAAAATAACCCAGCACCTGGGTAAAAATAATAAAAAATAAGCATGATAATACGTAACTAGTTAATTGTGAGAAATGTTCACTATATTAATGCGTTACCGTTTATGTTGCATAGGTATGAACATATAATATGCACTGTCATTTAGATAATCAAAATACAAATTCATAGAACCAAAAATGGTATAGGTGAGGTTACATTAATGAGTGATTCTATTTTAAAACATGCATAAATCATTATACGATACAAAAGACAATATACAAGAACCGTAATAATACACGCTGTGACCTGGGGATATGCATGTTCTTTCATAGAAAGGTTTGTCTATGAATTAATAAAAGAAGTCCTATGGGCAGTATGTGTCTGTTTCAAAGTGAATTAAGTGAGAGTAAAAACTCTCTGAATTCCATTGGATCATAAAGTTTACCTGGTCACTGTTGCAACCAGAGATCTGTTCTGTCCTTTTGGGAGAGTCCCATAGACCCTCATGGTTGGCTTGTTGGGTGAGGGCTGTTGGATTATTTGTAAAATATAACAAATAATAATGTGTCTGATTTGTCCAGCTGTTGCACTGATAAAGGCCTTGAAGTTAGCCGAAACCAAATGTCATTGTTTTTAAAGAAATAAATGTATTTTCAAAAAATGTGTTACATTTTGATAGAGCTGAAATTTAGATTTTTTGAGTTGAACCTTCGCTACAGTTGGTTAAGCTTGTCAGTTTTGGAATATCATTATTAATAGATAAATTTGCATTATAATGAGATAATTGTCCTATATTTTTGTGTTTTATTGCAGAAAAAAATAAAATAATATGTAGCTTTCGTTGAACACCGAAGTCTGTGTTAAGGGAGATATTTCTTTGCTCAATTTCAGACTGATTGTCCCTCTCTGCTAAACCAGAGGTCAGCCATCACCTTCCACACTGAAACTGCACTCATTTCATTGGCAGCCAGAAGACAGTCAGAGTCCTCTAAACCGCAGGAGGGCTCTGAAACATATGCAAGAGTTGGTAAATCACTGACACTAGTGACTTATTAGGTTAAGCTCTGGGCGCCCAACCATTTTTAGCTGCTAGCAAGCTGTAATGCCATGCTGCTTCCTGTAGAGATGGTAGAGCACAGATGGTATTTAGCATGGCTAACATTTCACCTGATTGATTAAGTGATTCAAAATTGTCATAAATACCTATGACCTGGGTATAAATGTGCTGCATTTAAGAAACAGTGGTAGGTAAACAATTAGCATAGCAGCCAGTTCGATGATGAAACACACATTCCCGCTCATTAAGAAGCTGTGTCTTTTAACAGTTTATCCCTGCTGTTTTATGAATTCTGAATTACACCTCATTAATGTGTCATTTACATAATTACAAGGAATAGGGACAGCGCGCACAGCGGGATGAGCCCCGATCGGAGGAGGACGTAAAGAAATAAAGATGAACTCGCACGAAATTCACTCACAGTCACGTAAAACACGCCAGTCCTCCCCGACCTGTTACGTTAGGTCCGCAGCTTCCCGTCCCAGCGTGACACCACCTGCTTGATGGCAGCCAGACCTCTGAAT
Source organism: Labeo calbasu (assembly GCA_019740295.1). Classification (NCBI taxonomy): domain Eukaryota; kingdom Metazoa; phylum Chordata; class Actinopteri; order Cypriniformes; family Cyprinidae; genus Labeo; species Labeo calbasu. The sequence continues at coordinate 4,492 of JAHKKF010528941.1, forward strand.
TAGCCACTTCCTTGATCGCAGTGAAAATCGTCTTGATGAACACTGCAGAAAGAGAGGTGCAGCTGCTGATGGACCCTCAGCACAGGATGTTAGATTGTTTTGTATCTGTAATTAATCTACCTCCAATAAGGAGTCTCACGCTGCTTCTGAAACTACCGCATACATTAAAAATGCATAATTATCAAGTCTAGCACAAAAATCCGGGGAGAATTTGTGAAGGCATCCATCCGTTCTTTATTTTAAAAATATGTATCAAACACGAGGCACATTTTAACAAGAACACTTTGTCACTAATGTAATACATGGGGAATAAGTAAAAGAAAATTAGGGCAAACGCTCTCCAAATTCACTGAATATAAAAAGTCTCTCATTTAGCATAGCGAGGTGGTGCGGCACACCTTCTGTAGGTTATTTGTAAGATAAATGGGACCACAGAAACAGATGACAGGTCTTTAGCTCAAGTATAGAATGCAATTAACCGGCAAATGAGGCCAGGCAAACCCAAATGACCAATGAGAATGGGCAATGCTTCAGAGGGAATGAATATTCGGACTCATATCCAATCTTTAGACAGCTCAGTCATCCCCACTGAGGTGTTAAATGGCATGTGACATTTTAACCGGTAACCACTGATTTGTGTATTCAAATTTATTTATCATTGTTTAAGAGAAAGGCTGTTGGTTGTTCCTTTGACAAGAAGCCATGAGGCATAAGACAGGGTGGAAAAATTCCTCTCTGGATGAATATTTTAAGCTAAAACAAAACAAAAAAAAAACTAAAATCAAACATGTTGCTCTAGCTCAAACAGTAGAGTATGGTTTAAGCAATGCCAAGGTCATGGGTTTGATTCCCAGGAAGTGCGTGAATTGATCAAATGTGTACTTTGGATGAAAGTGTCTGCCAAATGCCTAAACTATAAATGTACATGGCGTATAGAGTCATTTTTGAAGCCTGATCAGCTCTACCTGATCCAAACATAAAATAACAGCCTTTGGAGGTCCTGCAGAGGCCCCGAAGCTCACCGCTCTGAAATATCCTCCGCCGTTATTGTGTGGGTGAAACAAGCTTAGCATAATGGAGACTGGAGTGGGTGCTTTTATCTCTTGCTCGTTGCTCAGTCCCAAACATTGCTTGTTTTCTTTGTACATCAGCCAAATAATATCCATGTAAGCTTGTCACTGATATTAGTATGGGATTCACTAAAGTTACATGACAGTAATTTCTAGGTGTTTGAAATAACAGATGGGGCTTGTTCCGCTGAGAGGACGGCTCTCATGCAGCACGAAACCCAAAATGCTGAACTTCATTATCATATGCACCGATTTGATTGACAAGAGGCAATGAGAGCCTACAGTGAGAGATTGCTCCTGCCCACCTCTCCCATGGGCCGCAACTGTGTGACACATTGCCAAGACGCGTTACTCCAGTTCCTAATGCATCTTTATTACACCGATCCCATCGCTCCCGAGCACAGAACAAACTTCATTTGTCTTTATCCAAATCGTGTTGGCGCCTACTTTAAATGGAAAACTCCAATGCAAAACGAATGAACGGCATCAGCAGCCCAATTAAAGCCTTGCCTGAAGAACAGCTTGGTCTGGAGACAAGAGCTCTCATGTGAAGATGAGCTCCTAAATGTTCTACAAAACACCCCAAAGAGACAACACACCCATATATTTCCCCTTAAATGAGCCAATTTTATCATCCACCGTTACGGAAAGCGAGTAGCAGCAGGAGGAAGTTCCTCTGTGCCACCTCATCTCTCTCTTTATCTCGCCATCTTTCTCTCTCTCCTTCACACATTTCTTGTCTCCGCCCCAACTGAGAGTTTTGGAGATTTATAGTGGGGTCTGATGAATCGCTGGCGCAGCAATTCTTAAGGGGTTTTTGCATCCCCCCATTTGTTTTTCACATTACTGATGTTTCACTTAATGTTCTCCGAGCATCCCCACGAGATGGCAAGGTAGGCTTGTTCTCAAGTCGAGCCTTCATTTGGCTTGCTCGTCTCCTCTGGAGATAAAGTCTGATCTACAGGCCCTCTCCTGAGGAGCTATTAATGCTGGGAGAGGCTTTGGGTGTTCACAGGGAGAATGTGCATTACCTGGGAATTGTACCTGGTTGTTTCAAGAACGGATGGAAATAAAAGTAAATTGTCAAAGAACTTCTAAAACGGGAAATTACAGCGATCATGACAGTGATCAGTGTTAATTGCATCTTTGCGCAAGGACTCTAGAGATAGAAACCACAAACAAATCATGAAATCTAAAAAAAGTTAAAATCTGAGAACTGCATAAAACGTCTGTTTTCAGCTGTAATAAAAGTATACGTGATTGTGAGAGTGAAAGAAAATAGCACTCCCACCCACTTACTAACTTGGTGTGTGTCCTCATTTAGACTTGAAGCACAATTAAGTTCAGGTATTCTGCACTAAACTCATCTCTTGCTTTGTTGTCTAATGTTCATAGGCTATATATACATATTAGAATGCTTTCTAAAGGATCGTGTGGCACTAATAACTGGAATATTTAGCTTTGCCCTCACAGGAATAAATTACATTTTAAAATATATTAAGAATATTTCATAATATTACTGTCTTAACTCTATTTTGCTGCCAATAATGAAGAGTAATAAATATAATAATATAATATGAATATATATCAGTTCAGGGGTTTAAGAAAATGCAATTAATTTCAACAGACAGACATCTGTGAGGAACGTCCTTGGAGGTTTGTGAAATCCATTGCAGGTCAAATATAGAGCATTATGTGGGCAGCAGAAGAAACTGCAAATGATCACTAATATGCTAATTTCTCATGTGAATCCAAGCCTTTCCAGCAAACAAGCTCATTGTTCAGTGTGGTGTAACTAAGCTTGATAGCTGGAAAATGCAAGCCATTATAAGTCACATGCTAATACTGTCATCGCTATAGTTTGACGTGCAAATCAGCTCATCCCATTTAAACACGCAAAGAGTCCAGCTCTAATTAAATTCCTTCCGCAATAAGAGCTGAATGACAGGTCGGACATTGTGCTTGTGATGAGGATTTATGACCCTTTGCCAGTTCCTCTAAATGGCAGTTTTGGAGCAAACGCTTGTGCCGGTTTCCCCTACTACCACCACCTCCAAGCCCATTGTGGGTATTTTAATAAATTACACCGCTGATCCTTTCATACGAGCCTGACATAGTTCCATCAGCCGGTGAAATCTCTCCAGGCCCAGGACTCACACGCAGAGCTCGGATCTAGTGGCTCCCTAGGCCAGGTTATATAACCTTCATTGTAGCTGCATGCTGGATGAGTCCCAGGCCACACGCCTGAGGAGAAAGACATGGCTTTCCCATCAGGCTAAAACAAGGCTTTGCATATCATATTCCAACACCTCAACAACCCCCTGACACATGCAAGGCTCAAATGAAAGATGTTTGATATATCTCTGCCGTGGGGACCTTGTCTGAAATAATGAAACAGTTGATTCCCATCAAGTCCTTTTCGTGTGTCTACATCTATGTCAACACTCTGAGGGGTTCAAAATAGAGCTTTTTGACAGCTTCCTATTATAGCTTACTGGCCACCTTCAGATGTGTGTGTGTTTGTGACCTGGAGTCAGTGAGTTTGTTTCCTTGATCCCAGTAATAATTTTTAGCCAAAACATCTATTTTGGCTTTTTGTTTAAAGTTTTTATTTCTATACTTTCCAAGCTTTTACCTGTGCCATTAGTGGTATGTGGCAGCATCCTTGTGTCGTGTAAGGTATTATTCTGGCTGTCATAATAGCTCACCAAAAATGAAAATTATGCCATCAGTATTCAAAAGAGCATATCAGATATGGTAAATAAAACTTGAACGTGTTTGTGTGAGAAGCAACCATATTGGTTCTTGCATGCCAAGCCATATTTTACCATATTTAATGTGCTCTATGTATGTGCACTGATCTGTATGTGAACTGACTAAATGAAGTCTATTAATCATATAAAGTGATCATCAAAGTTTTGTTTGTGTGGCTGTTATTGCAACTAGTGGAGTCAGAACAACGGAGTTGGGGATCCAAACGCAAGGCTTTATTTACAGACGTAGTCAAGACAGGCAGGGTCGAAACACCAGCAAACAGTATCATCAAAGAATAATTCAACAGCGTAATCCGAAAAACAGGCAAGGGTCAGGGCAGACAGCGAATGATCATAAAACTAAGAAACAGTCCAGGGTCAGAAACACAGGGAAACAATGAAACACGGGAAGGAACACACAGGAACTAGGAAACGGCTATTCAATAATCAGCAAACTTAAACACTGAACAAACAGCTTATATAGAAGACCTGGAGAACACATGACAACACCAACCAATGAGAACAAGACACATATCAACAAGGAACCAATCAGGACATGACACACAGACAAAGGTAGCACATGACATGATCACATGAGGGGCAAGGGACACATGGGAAATCGAGTCCAAGAAGCAAAGGCAAGAGTCCGGGGAGGATTGCCCGCAAGTGGAGATCACAGGGACTCCAGCAGGCCGTCGTGACAGTTATGGAGGGACAAAAATGTCTCAGGTTTCATTAAAAATATTTTCATTTGTGTCGGCGCCAATAGCCTCGTGGTTAGCACGCCGCCATATAGCGGGCATCCCGAGTTTGAATCCCGGCTCATGGACTTTTCTTGATCCCACCCCCTTCTCTTGCTACCACTTTGCTTCCTGTCTTATCTGCACAGTCCTTTTTAAATGAAGGCAAAAAAAAAGACAAAAATGAATCTTTAAAAAGAAAAAAAATATATCTTCATTTGTGACTGAAAGATGACTGAAAGTCTTGGAATGACATTAGGGTAAGAAAATGGTGACAGAATTTTCACTTACTGAAAAAACAACCATCATTGTATTGCATTGAATAATTTAGCTAATTGAAGTATATGCAATTGTTTTTAGATTTTTATGTTGACTCTTTATCCATGAAAATGAAGACATAAAACTATGCATTAAACAAAAAATGTACATTAACTGAAACTCAATTTCTCCAAACTGCAAGCTCTCGCAAAAGATGTTCAAAGATTAATCTCTTGTCCTTGTTATATAACAAATGTGTGCAATCGTGCTAAACCAAATAAGTTGTTTCAGTTAAATAAAGCTGCTTGTCCTCTACTGGTGAGACAAAGACAAATTGATAAACACAATACAGTATGTCCCTTTATGCGCATCATAACTGATGACCAAGAAAAACATGTAAAATACAGTAATGTTGGTGACGTGTCAGCTTGGTCGGTTCTGTTTTTTTTTTTTTTTTTTTCTTTTTTTTCTCATAGCCTATATTGCCTTTATTTATGAAAGTGGAAAATGGAAAACTACAAAATGGTCCAGGGATGTATGGGATCTTCTGTATATGTGAAGCTAGAAAGGGTTGAGCCTTGTCAGTACCACGATGGGAGATCTCTTGGGAAAGCTATGGTTCCTGTTGGAACACATGTTAGTGAGGCCAGCAGGGGGTGCACATCTGGTAAAGCACTGTTGCACAAAAATGCTGTTCAACTTCAGTATCACATGGGTACGGTTGCTATTAAAATCATTTCTCAACAAATGGGTTGATGCTCTAAACCTTAATGGCAATTCTAACAGCTTGGGAACAATAAGAAGCCTCACACATGACCCATAAAATCTATGATGGAATACTAACAAAACTAAAGCCGCTGTTGGACAAGCAGCTTCCTTATTGGCGGACATAAGCTTTCATGATTCTAACTGCATATTTGAAAATGAATTTAAATGGATCTGAAAAGATCCATAATATCACATCGTCACATAATATATACTCATGGTTTAACCCCGTGCTCACCTGCTTCTGGTATTTCGTTCTGCCTCTCAAAGAGACAAGATTTAATTAAATTTTCAGAACAAAATCTAAGCACTCATCATTCAGCGCAGGAATAAATCGACTATCAAAGGGAAGGCAATTCGCTTTCCTCTTCCCTCAGTGGACAAGGTCAATTAGAGGAGGACATGGATTGGCAATCAAAACTGACACCAAAGATTGACTATGGTGATTACAGGCATGCAGATGGGAAGCTTTAAAGGTTATTAATAATGATTTATAGAATTAATTAAAAGTAAGATAGGAGAGTGTGCTTGAAATACGTTAAATAAGTTGGGCATGCGAACGGGCCGAAGGTGCTTGAGAACTTCAGATTACTCTGGTGTTACAGATTGATAGTAGGAGTTTTCTGCTGTTTTACATGGCATAACAAACACTACAGGATTACAGTACGGTGTAAATGCCGTTCATTTTTCATCTTATTTTCTCGCCTTGTTATGCTTTATTCCCTTGTAAAGCATTGTTGATTGACAAACTCTCTTTGACATGTTTATGATTTTCAGCATATGCTGGATCCTGACTTTCACCCCAGGCATAGCGTTTCTTTTTTTTTTTTATTTGATTGATTTTGACTAAGAAGCTTATGAATGAACGCAATAATGGATAATTGAAGGAATTTGAATGCACGTCAAAAAAAGCGTTTTATACACAACAGGATAAATGGTCTGACTGAGAATATGTATTATTTATGTATAGGCAACATTTTTTATTCTGTTTCAACTTAATTCAGAAATCACAGAAGCACTGTTAACGAGTGAAGTATATTAATCTTGACATGAAAAAAAGTGTTTTTTTGTTTTTACAGACTCTATTGGAATCTGCTTTTAACATCTCCCAGACAAAACAATGCGAATACAAACAATCAATAAGCAGGTAGAAATAGTCAACTCTAAACCACGGTGTCTGGTACAGGAAGCGGGGGGCTAATTATACACCTCTGATACCACTGGGACCGCTGAGGGTTTGCAGATTAAAAGTGGCCACGGGCTACAGAGAGACTTCGTTCCACTGTATCATGGACAGACCTGTGTTTTCATGCATGCAGTATTACCCAACAGACAAGCAGCAGAACCGGATCAGTCACCTGCCCCTGCGCGGTTCGTGTCTCGGTGGGTTCAGATCTGGAAATGATACATTTTGCCTAGAGCAAATCTGCTCGAGAGGTTCAAACAAAATGTGTGCTTCGGCAGCATGGGAGAGCCTTTCTGACCTCCATCAAACAATCCTCTGGTTGCTGTCTTACGCTAAGACCTCATAATGCCTCTCTTCAATTTTGCAGGTCTGTCTCTAATGGGATCAGGGTTATATATTGAGCCTGACGACCAGTTCTTTCCATCCCCCTGCAAGCCTTACCAGTCCAGTGAGGAATTTGAATTTAGAAAGCGTTCTGATACCTCTGGACAGTCCAGCCGGTGTGCTGCTCTCTCTAGTCGGGGTTAGTGGAGCCTTCACTGATGACAGGAAATGACAGAGAAGGTGATTTGTATTGTGTATGTGAGGCGCAATTCAGATGCCTTTCACAAGCCGAGAACTTTGAAGCAAGATCACCTTTTGTCTCTGTTGCACTGACGTGTTCAAAGGCTACCGCAGACTGTTTCATTCTGAAGTTCATTTGGCAATAAGTTTTGTTGGAAAAGGGCATGCTGTGCTGCCATTGATGACGAGGTCAAATAGGTGGTTCAAACATTGTGTATTTGCTCAGGGGGAACACAGGTGATTGACAAACTGTAAACCTTAATCACTAATGTAAGTGACAGATGAATTCCCAATAGCCAGAGACTATAATTAAGCTACGTTTTTTTGACCGGCAACCTTTCATCAGTTCTGAAAGCACAGTAGGTGCCCTTCTGTATTGGAGATTTGATATGCAGTTACCTCACCCAAGAGTCCAAAGCAATTGGGAGTTGTAATTGTGTATATGACGCTATTTTTTAATGTCAAACAATGGAATATCTTTGCTTAGGCTCTAAAATGTGTAGTCAAATGCTAATTAGCTTGGTCCTGGAGGTGATTCAGTAATTCAGGTTTACTGGATCAAAATGTGATGTAATTATATTGCTTCTGTTGCATTGTACATGTTTATAGTGATATTTGTTTATATAAAATGTTTTGTTAAATTTAAATTTATATGACATAAAACATCATAGAATGCCTACCAGATTTTTCGTTATCACGGTTATTATAGTTATGATACACACACACACACACACACCAAAATTTTGGTTTCATTTTAATAATAATAAACAGTAAGAATTTAATGCATGATATGAAATAATATTTGTTTTTTGTTTGCGTTTCGGTCCACCACAGCCAGTGTATTGCAAAGAGACCCAGAGGTGTTTTAATCAGATTATGTCTTGAAGCTGTGCTACTCTGCCCATTTGAAGGTGAATCAAGCAATATTGCCAGTATACGCAATATGCTTTACTTTTATGTATTTCATGAAACACAAAAAAAGGAGATTTTTTTGCTGTGTCATCTGCCATAATTACTAAAGAACTGTAATTTTTTACCATTCTGGGTCCAACTTTATATTAGGTGGGCTTAACTACTATGTACTTTTTAAATTTTAATTAATACATACAAGTTTTTACATTGTACTTATATTAAAAAAAAAAAAAAAAAAAAAACCTGTATGCAATTACATCTGTAATTAACTTTTGTAATTACATTTATTGTTACACTGTTGACCCTTAAACCTACCCATACCGCAAAACCAGTCCCTAACCTTACCCGTATCCCACCTCAATGGCAGTACAAGTGTTTTGGAATACAGTATAAACACAATAAGTACTTATGTCTTTGATCTAAGTACATGGTAATTAAAGCCACCTAATATAAAGTGGGACCATATAAGATTTAGCTTTTCCATGGGTAAGTGGCATCTATTTATCAGAATGTAGTGTTTGTCATACATTTAATCTTGATGCAGATGACATGTTCAGTGTCACAGCTATTTAGGAGAGTAATACATACCCTCATTAATAACTGCCATGACAGGGTAGGAGTGATTTGGCCCATAATCATGCTGGACAGCTCAGAGAGTGTGAGGGGATATGGAGGAAGAGCGTGTGGGTGGGGGGAAATAGCCAAGAGCAGTTTGCAAATCAAGTAACTCATTGCCCTAGATCTTCCCAGAAACACACAAACCTAAAATGTTCTTTATTTCCATGGACGTACATTTATTTGTTTTTAATCTGTTGTGACTTGAGTGTTGCACTAGCAATTTGCACAAGTAATTCCACTGCTATGGGTGTTTCCCCCCTCATAACCTGTCATGCTTGGTTAAGGCGAAGCAATGAAATCAAAGATTTTTAACATAGTTCAGTGAGAAGCTGCATGGGAGATGCTATGGACCTTTGTCTCCACCAAATGTTTGCGGCAAGGCGATCGGAGGTTGGAGCTGGACCACGAGACTATACGTTGCGATCTTCCCGTGTGTGAGTATCCCCTGATTGAATTGATTAATCTCGTCCTTTATTTAAACGGTTCTAATTTCGAAGTCGAAGAACTAAAGGAAGATTATAAGTCTCGTCGTCCAGCCCCCTCTGGAACACGTTGCGTCATACCAGCTCACTCCTCGCTGGGAACCCCCACATACCGCACCAATGGCTCGGACCACCTGCCCAGCCTCAAACAGCCCTATATCATCCAAAGCTCCATCGTTGTCCTCAGCCCAGATCCGCCGGCCATGGCTCGCTCAAACCCGCCAGCCGCCGCTCGCAAAAGACCGCCGGCCATCCCCGAGTCAAGCCCGCCAGCCACTCTGTGCTCAAACCTGCCGGCCTCTCATGTGGCAAGCCACATAAACATTGTGGACATTATGGCACTCCCTCTGAAGTTTACTGCCCCTATTTTCTCTCCTATGTCTCCGCTGGTTCTATCCAACCCTCCTGAGTCTCCTACGTCTCCGCTGGTCCCGTCCAGCCCTCCTGAGTCTCCTACGTCTCCACTGGTCCCGTCCAGCCCTCCTGAGCCCCCCCATATTCCCGTGGCCATAGAGGCCGGGCCAGAGGTTAAGGCCACGGAGGCCATCCAGCCATGGCTTCCTGAATTGTCTGCTCCGCCATGGGCCCCCGAGCTCCCTGACCTGCCATGGCTTCCTGAACTGTCTGCTCCGCCATGGCTCCCCGAGCACCCTGATCCACCCTGGAGGCCCTCCCTGACTCCACCTTGTTCCAGTCCTGCAGTAGCCTCCAGTGCGCTATTAGTTGTGTATGTACTGTATGTAGTCGTCATCTGCCTGCCTGCCTGCCTGCCTGCCTGCTACACAACGTGACAATTACTTTAATACTGATTTCTCGTTAGAAATTACATCAAAAGTGCAAAAAGGTGAAAAATGGGGGGGGGGGCTTCCATTTTCATTTTTGTAAGAGTTCAATTTGGTTGTGATGTGAGTTTTTGCAGCACTTTTCTGTATTTGGTTGTGTTGTGAGTATTTGCAGCGTTTTTCTGTATTTGGTTGTGTTGTGAGTATTTGCAGCACTTTTCTGTATTTGGTTGTGTTGTAAGTATTTGCAGCATGTTTTTGCAGCAAGTTTTTGTATTTGGTTGTGATGTGTGTATTTGCAGCGTATTTCTGTATTTAGTTGTGTTGTGAGTATTTGCAGCGTGTTTCTGTATTTGGTTTTGATGTGAGTATTTGCAGCGCTTTTCTGTGTTTGGTTGTGTTGTGAGTGTTTGCAGCGTGTTTCTGGTTTTACAGGGTGTTTTTGTATTTGGTTGTGTTGTGAGTATTTGCAGCGTGTTTCTGTGTTTGGATTTGATGTGAGTAATTGCGGTGTGTTTTTGTACTTCGTTGTGTTTTGAGTATTTGGAGCACATCTGTTGCCAAACTGATGAAGATGTTTTCTTAATTTGCAGGTGCTTTTTGTATTTGCATGTGTTTTCTTAAGTTGCAGAACGTTGAGCTCGTTTGTACGGTGGCTGAGAGAGCTCAACATGCTGCAAAACACCTTCATCAATTTGACAACACACACGCTACAAATGCTCACAACACAAATAAAGAAATGCGCTTTAAATACTCATAATACAAACAAATAAAGAAACACGCTGAAAAAAAGAGACACTGCAAATATTCACAACACAAACAAAAACAGAAACGTGCTGCAAATAAGCACAGACCACATTGGAAATGTTTAAGGGAACCGCAAAGTGACGAACATGGCTGGGACATGTTTATCAATGTTTGATTTTTCTTTATTTTAACATCCTGATCACACAATTCCTGATTTTGGCATTGTTGGGGTCCTTCCATTGTGGTCTGTGCTACTTGAGTGCTTCTGCATTTGATTGTATTGTGAACATTTGCAGCGCGTTTCTGTAGTTGCAGCGTGTTTTTGTGTTTGATTGTTTTGTGAAAATTTGCTTTACCATGTGCTGTCAAACTGATGAAGATGTGTTCTTAATTTGCTGGTGCTTTTTCCTCTTGCATGTGTTTTCTGAAGTTGCAGTGTGTTAAGCTCTCTTGGCCACCGTACTTTTGGCCACAAAACCTGTTTGAGTATGTAAATAATGAGGAAAGTAAGGAAAGGCAATTTAACAATGAAAACATGTTCATAAATCATGTTTGTTTAACCTTCATAGCTTGATGCTCTGTACTTTGTTATATCAGGCAGCCAGTCTTGGTGCTTAACTTCCACAAATTCTCACTCTTGGTTGAAGCTCCAGGGAGATGGGCAGGGCTTGTACACCTTTGTGAAATGGGTCTAGCCTTTTCCTGGATTAACACTTGCTAAAGAGGTCAGAAAACAAGGATACTCAATGGCATCCCCATAGCCCAGACGCATGCATATTTATGAGGAAAGAGAAACACAGGAAAAAGAGAGTCCTTCAGTTTCTCCTTGACCTCAAAGAAATGAGAAGTGCATTTATGCTATTGTTTTTCTGACTGTGCGCTGTTTTTGCGACAGATCACATTCTGTACTTGCTGGTTCTTCAATATGTCCTATCAAAGACCGTTTCTCGCTGTTCTTTAGTTGACTATATGGTTCTTTGTAGAAGAAAACATGTTTGGGGTTACATTATAGGTTCTTCAGGCAGTGTATTTGCTCTGCAGAGAAAAAAGTGAACCGTCCTGGGTTCTTTGAAGCACAAGTAGGCTATAGTTTTCTAAAGACCCATAAAACTTAAAACAGTTCCCCTATGGCATCATAGGAACTTAACTTATCCTGTGGGATCAGGCTGTAAAGCCTTATTTTTAGTTTACTGCTGGTTTGTAAATCCCTTGGTGCTACATTAACTTGACATAAAAATTGTGCTTATCTTTGTTCTGAATTAATTACACAGAATGCAGACTACACAATAACCACATATTTTCATGTCTTTATTGAAGACATTAATTCAACACGCATAGTTCTTATTGAAAAAGAATTTGAACTATAGGTTACTCAGCTCTATGAAGACAGTAATTTGCATCAGATGCTCCAATCAATGTGAGATGGCAGTCTTTTGTGAGTTAAAGAGCCCTTATAAAATTAGCATAGGCTTGAGTATGCTATAGATGAAATGAATCGTGTCCTGGTCAAAAGAAATTAGTTCATGAATATTAACAGTTCTGAAGACAGAGATGTTAATACTCATGAAGCACTGTCAGTCATGTACCTACACAGTTAAATAAGTGTGCAAATGAAGTAAATTGACTTTACAGTATAACAAAAGGTCACATATAACCCCGTTCACAAAGGATCTTCAGATATCTTTTTCTTTGGCTGATGTCAGCATTAACAAATCATCTGATTCACTAGGGCACCTTTGCCAGAGGGACAGTTATAGAGTTGGCACCAAGTGTAACTTTTCCAACAAAAACTCAATTCTGGGAACACAGTGGGTGTGTCTTAGCTTCAGGCTGCTTTGAAGCCTCAAGGTTTGGATGACTTGCAGTTAGAAAGGAAACAAAGAATTGAGGATTATACAAACAGTGTTTACTTGAAAATATGAGAGTAAAAGCCAAAGTAATGTATTTACATAAAACATGTAAATAGGTATTAGCTGCCTGGGAGTTTCTCCTTTAAAATTCAAGTGACATAATCTTAAATAATGTTTCATATTCAGATACTGAGAGTTATAGTTTTCAGATTTGCTCACCAAGACTGCATTTATTTGATTACACGGTGGGCCTACAAACAGTAATATTGTAAAATACTGTTAGAGATTAAAACAATATTCCTATGATGGTGAACCTGCATTTTCAGCAGTCATTACTCCAGTCTTCAGAGTCACATGATCCTTCAGAAATCATTCAGGGGTGCTTTTCCAAAAAGCATAGTTCCTTGTTAGTAAGACATATGGGCTCAATATATTATGCTCTTGGGCACAATAAGCAAGCTAGCATGCAATACAATCTATATCTTCCATTCTATCTAAATATAAATTCATTTTAATCCATGTATTTTTCCGCCTGTTTTTAAATAGTGCGTATGTGCCAAAATGACCACGGAGTATGACGTAAGAGGGAATCCGTGATGAATCAAACATCAAATAATTTGCATTTTAGAGATCTCTGATCAGTTATATAGCAGAAATTATTACTCCACCACAGCGTGTGACGTCATTATCAATGGGCCTACATTGTTGCGCAAATGTGGTGACTATCTAATGACTATCTAATCCAATATCCATCATGGTACCAAGTCAATACACAACATAAAAAACTTATGAGAAACTATATTTCTGAGCTTGTATCACTAAAGACATGCAGTTCTATTAAAATTACATAGGCCACTTAGAGGTGGAAATGTCTGTAATCACTCAGAACACACTATCAACCATATAATCTAGCAACACCCCAGCAACTGCATAGCAAGAGCCTAGCAACCACCCAGAATATCCTAGCAACCCTTTAGCAAACATCTAGAACATCTGCCCAAACTATTTATGTTTTTAAACAAGACTTTAAGATAAGCCAGCATACATTTGTCTCTCAAACTTTTCAATCTAGTTATCACATGTGTTCTTAAATGCTTACAATTCAAATACACAGATGACTGTCCTGCCAGTGAACACTCATGAGATCAGTAACACTATAACAAAAAACAGATTCAGATGTATAAATCAGCAATAAACTTTTGGGAAAAAAAATGATTTTAATTTTACTACTGTAAAGTAATCTTAGAGTAGATAAAAAGCACTAGAAAACTTCAAATAACAAAGAATTGTATATGAACTTGGTATGCCACAATACCACAATACAGTCCAGAAAAAATATATATATAATGATAATAATAATAAATAAATAAATAAAAACAATAATAATAATGCACATTTTTACTGTACATAAAGAGTAGTGAAACTTCCATAATCTGATGTACTAGTACTGTATACTGTTAATGTATACACATTTGTCAAAAAGTTTAACAATGAGTTAAACTATGTTAAACATTAGCAAAACTGATGACACACCAATCAGAATCTCTGCATCCTAACAACGGAGAGAGGAGAGAGCTGAACGAATCAACACAGGAATTTATACTTGTTAACAATCTAGAAAACTGCAATACGACTAGATTCTTACCTAACTCTGCTATCAGTTTCCGTGATCGGCATCTTCTTATTGATTCCACGTTATTGTTTCGTCAGATTTGTCAAAAAGGCTTATATCCATGATGAAAGTGGAGCGAGCCGTCGAAAAAAAAGATCACAAACAATGAATCTCAGACATATCCGGACCGGGTTAGATTTTTCAGAGGACGAGTTAGCCTAGAAGCAGTAATTATTATCTGATTTACGAACAAATGTAAAAACAATTCGTTACTGAACTGGGCCGCGCTTTGTGTTTTTGACTCAAAAAGAACCGGTTCATAAGAGTCATTTGTTAATGAAGCCGACTGGGTGCGCTGTGTGCGCGGGCAACTATCGTGAACTGTTTATTGAAAGACGTGTTTTTGCCATTATTTTGCCTTAAACTGTCATCGCCGCTGCTTAAAAGTATCACATGAAACACTGCTTACATTTATATCTTATTCTGTGGTAATTCTGGGGTGGCAGAGCTTTTTCTTCCGGTAGATCCGCCCCTGAACATGGATTTAAATTCATTCATATATAGACTGAATGGAAGATATAGATTGTACTGCATGTTAGCTTGCTTACTGTGCCCAAGAGCATAATTTATTGAGCCCATATGTCTTGGTAACAAGAAACTATGCTTCTAATCATAGGTCGAGAGCTGTAGTTACAACCACATACGTTTGCGACGCTGTTTGCGAATGTTTGTTTGAACCGAATAATTGAACTATGTTGGTAATGACAAACTTGCGACCATAGTTGGCTAACGATGCTTTTGGGAAATGCACCCATTTCTAATTTGGTGCTACACCAGGATTTTGTGGAAACTGTGAGACATTTTTTTTCAGGATTCCTTGATGAATGGAAAGTTCAAAAGAGTAGGATTAATTTAAAATGGAATTATTTTCATCGCCCTAGTAAAGAAATAATACTTAAAATATACTTAAGTATATTTAATTGTGCTAAAGTGAACCTGCAGGTTTACTTCAGGTACACTTTAAATATCTTGCATTTAAAGACATTTAGAGACTGTATGCAATCCTTATTAATAGTGATAAAACACATCTTAGGCATAATATTTAGAAATGTGCATTGTGCAATAAAGAAATACTTAAAATATACTTAAGTAATTGTGTTTAAGGGAAGTATACTTCTGGTACACTTTAAATATCTTGCATTTAAAGACATTTGTGCATAGCTTAGGCATAATATTAAGAAATGTGCATTGTTTAATAAAGAAATACTCCAAATAAAGTTTCTTTAAATTTTATATTAGCAAGTCTTAAGTGATATATCAATAAATATGTTAATAGATTTGAAGTATATTTAGTATGAAATAAATGTATTTTAAATCAATTATTTTTTATACTAGGGTTACTATTGACTTTTGAACAGTTTAATGAATACTTGCGGAATTAAATATCTTTTTTAAAAAGAAGAATGAATAAATAAATGTGTGTAAATGAGTTACGAATCACATTTAAAATTCGAATTTTTTTTGCATTCAATTATTATTGATTCTTAGGTTAAACAGCACATATAGCATGCTTATTAATGCCTGCGACATATTATTTTTTTACAGGTTAAAATCCTCTTATACAAACGACACTTAGTATATCTGGGTCCTGTAAAGGCATGGACACATTACCAGCAAAGAACCGTCTGGAGTGCCAGGGCAGGGCAGCTTGAGCAGACCTGACAAATGAAGCCTGTCAACTTTCCCCCCACAAAGATCAGCAGCCCTTCCTCTTCCTCTCGAGGCCTGGCTGGGCAGCTGGACGGCCCATTGTGTTTTTGATCTTACCTTTCATGACGACCCCACCCCCGGGACCATCCATCTTTTGAACTGCATTGGGGGATGGCCTTTGATAGCAGGAAGAGGCCACTGCCCAGGAGCATCAGAGGTGTTTCTGGGTAGAGCAGAATAAATAAATACGAGCACGGCTGACTAAGGCACGCTGGCAGGCTATTTCTGCCACGGCGCCACAAAGCGCACAATTCTAGCGTGTCCATTCACTGTTTAATAATGCTGGGTGACTGATTCCATTTAGATAAAGGACCGGCCTGTCTGGGTGAAGTTTATCCCTTCTTCCTTTTTTCTTTGTGTTTTTCAAGACATCAAGCAGTGAGAAAAATATACTTTTTCTAATAATAAAAGCAAGTTTTTGGTGTCATTAAGAGATCCTGGTGGTGGATGCAAGGTCATGTTTTGACCGCTAGAATGAATGTGAATTTATTAAATGCAGATGGTGAGAGACGGTAATCGGTTTGGACCCAATTTAAATGTTGCCGTCATTCAACAGTTGGCATTCCTGGTGGATATAAGGTGTTGTGCTGGAATTCCAGATTTAACATCACAGCAAGCATGTTGTGGGGTTTGATGCAGCAGGATGAGAAGCTTTTTGAAGTGCCAGGGCCTTTTGGCGATGGTAAATTAATTGTAACGGGCCTGGTGTGGGTGCCGATGACAGCGCTGGGTTGGAAAGTTCCACCTGACGTCTGGTGCGCTCTCGCCCAGAGTCAGATCGTGAGAAGCAGCGGTGTGCTGCAGATACCAGCGCGCTCCAGGGACTCTCCGTTGGCACTTACCTGGATCTGCATCTGTTCTGATTAATGCCAGTCTTGACCCTTTTCTGTACATTTTAAATAGGTGAAAAGAGATTGGTTTTCCGTCAGCCCTACATATTCCATTAAAAAGAGAGGGACAAGGTCATTGTGGAAGGAATACAAGCTGAAAATGTGAGTTTGAGTTCATCTGTTGATTTGAATAAGATATAGCTGAACATACCCATTACCAATTACATCTATATGTGTGAGCGTCTTTTTTCATGCACAGATGATTTTCTTTTTTCAATAACATGTGGTGAAAATGGGTCAGTTGCCCAGAGTGCGTCACAAAAAGGGGACTTTGTTTACTCCAGGCGTTATACCAGAAACCTGGCTCAGTGCCTTAAGAAGTAGGACAAAAAGAAGACTGTTAGAATGGAATGGGCTTTGGGGCGAAAAATAGAAATAATAATACAAAAAAGAACTGTTTAAATGAATAGTAAATACAAAGAAAATCTTTTATGTATGTATGGTCTACACTGTTACTTTGAAACCCATTTCTGAGATGTACTCAGAACTGATCACATTATATTAGATTGTGTTTCACTATGGCTGCTACTAGGACAGATTTTTCAACAAATGTACCTGTTCATGTGTTGATAGCATGTCTTAACACTCTAAAGCCAAAAGTGAGCCAAGATGTAACGGCTTGAAGGCAAAGGTTTTAAGGTTGCAAGTCAAAATAGATCAAGACTGCCATCTGCTGGTGGCCAAAGGACCTTACAGTTGTTATTCTGACCGCTAGATAGGGGCTCATGGGACACCTGATTGCTATGATCAGGCACCAGCTCGTGTCACACAGAAATTAATGCCTGCAAACACGAGGTGAAGTGGTCAAGGAGACTGAGGTCTCAGTGGAAATGCAGGTACAGCTAGACCTTAAAAAAGCACTTTCAACTGAAAAAGAAAAAAAAAGACAACTGGTTCATATCTGCCTCGGGTGATGCATAGAAAAGGAGAAGATTTGGTTATTTGGAATGCATGTTTAATACTACTTTAAATGAAAACACAATCTATGTCTATACAGGATACAACAATCATAGGAGAGACATTTATCCTTTTTTTTCTTCCAGATGGAAATGTTTCTCCCCCAGATCTCGACAATGGAGTCTTGGCATATCTGAATGTCGCGTGCTAAAAAAAAGCTTACATAAAGTAAGGTCTTTATTCTGTGTTCCACGGTTGTATAAGCCAGCGATATTCTGACAAATATGATCATTTAAGAGACTAGACAGGCGAATGTAATTGATTAGTTCTGGTTGCTATATCCAGTAGCCTATAGATATTAATTAATGTAATTTGAGGAGGACACCTATAATTAGACATATGAGAATAGCAATTAATTTACCAACTTTTAACTGTAAGACATGCCAGCAATGGATCGTAAATCAAACTCCCACGATTCCAATTTGTGCCATTTAATTTACAAAATGCAAATATTGGATATGACTTTGTTAAAACCTTTGTAAATGTTGCGAGAGTCATTACTCGCTGTTTGTTTTCTCAAGCTTGCCAGCATATTAGCATTTGATAAAATGTGCGTGAGATTTGATTAACCTGGAGCGTAATGGAAAGTGTCACAGAGCAATGAATTATTACAATTTAGGATGGAATTTTATATCATTTATTTCAGGTTAGCTAATTTATTTCAGTTTTTAATGAGCCAGAAGAGGTTTTTGTGATATCCCATAATTGGGACCTGCTAAATGTTGTCTTCCAATTTTCAAAGGAGATGAATTAACACAAAGGCCCAGCGTTGTAAAATGTCTCATTTTTTAATTTATTTATTGAAAAATGTTTGCTGTTACTCATTTGATTTGCCTAATAAACATGTTTTATGGCTGTGTCAGCTGACTAATAGTTTCTAGCACTTGCAGGTGACAAACCCGATGACAAAATACCATGCAGTTCTTAGCCTGCATTAATGGCACATTTCTTCCATTTCTTCCAACCCCTCTGGCTGATTGTGTGCAAGATACATGTGTTTTTATACTGTCAAGCACAGTTTGTCAGTTATCGCAATGGCTTATTTCATCCCTCATCCTAAAAGTCTGGTCCCCAGTTCAGCATTTCAGCTCAATAAACTCTTATCTTTTTATTCAGACGCTGAACATAAGTATCAATGAGAAAAAGTTGGAAAAATTGACAGAGTAAACAAGAAATAGAGGGGATGAAAGGTTAAACCCAATATTAACAAATGATTGCGGAAATCTTCGGGATGAAATACCTCTTTGAAGTGCTAAAATCCACTTTACTTTTTCATGCGATTGTAGATTAGGCAGTTGCCTTATAAAGCTCAAAATGAGATCTATCCGTTGCTGCCTCAGGCCTTGGAGCACTATGGGGGAATAATTCCCAGGTCTGAGAGATTTCAAGAGTGACGAAGAAAATATAACACAATGCTTAACATCAGTTCTCTTCTTTAGTCAATACATCTTCTATAACTAACTAACAAGCTATACACAGTACATAAAGACAACAACAACAACAACAACAAAGATTAAAAAAAAACCTTTGTGTGTGTGGAAGTACTTCCTTCCACCACTGATTCAAATCTCAAGTTTACAGTTTAACAGGTGAACCCAAGTACTAATTCAAGAATGTCGAATTAGAACTAGTGATAAAGGAATGTTACTTCAGTGAAATCTTATTGTAAATGTACAGTAGAGGAGAATATTATGAGAGAGATAGACTGAGCAAGTGAGATTCTGCATCTGATACAGCATTTATTATTCAGTCTCAAATTCAGAGTAAAAAGTTAAAAAAGAGTGAACAAAGTTAAAATTTTGAGGATCCTTTCATCTGTAATGGAGATTTTCATTTGTTGGTTGCATCTTACAAGGTATTGCCTAAGGTAAAAATAAGTACAAATATTGTTTCAGTCTCTTTTAGTATAAAATACTTTGCTACTGTTACTCACACATAAAGACAGTCTCTCGTCACCATCTAATGGCGTAACAGTAGCAACGTTTCCATCCATTTTATATGCTAATTTTGGGATATTGTGCAACAATAACAACAACCTCATGTGATTGAGTGGATGTGACTGGATAACTGGATTAACCAGTGGATTTTTTTTGTGCCAGTTTCCCAGGAAGTGACAATTTTGTTCTCTTGAACACAGTGCTTGGAAGCAGTGCATTATTTGCAAATGTTTTATGTGATATTTCAAATTTGCACATAAGATAAATTTGCTATTGGATGGAAACATAATGTGACCTGCACTGAAATAAAATAACCATCACTGACACACAGAGCTTTTCTCAATACCAAATACTATTATTAAAGGGGACATATCATGAAAATCTGATTTTTTCCATGTTTAAGTCCTATAATTGGGTCTACCAACATCCACCAACCCAGAAAACGTGAAAAAGGACAACCCAGCAACTTTGTTTTGGTAAGCCTTTCTCTGTGAAAATATGAAAATAAATAAATATATTATAAGATTACCGCATCTAATATGCAAGTTTCCACCCACGGCGCCACCATTTGTTTTCGCAAGCAACAAAGTTGTACCAGTTCTAACACAATGGCAAAAGTTTAGGCAAAGCATGCTAGCTGTTCTGTTGTTGGCTGCACAGAGGAGCACAGATCACTACTTAGAGTCCCAGCCTCTGAGAAGACAAGAGAGCAATGGATTTATTGATTTATTTACTGTATATTACACTGCTGCCACACAGATCTAATATAAACATGCAGTTTCTTTCCCAGCTGTTTACATTCTCAGACATAACCGACTTTTCTTGTAACTTGTGTTTTTAACATAAACTTGTGTGTATTTGACAGTTTAAGTGCAATAAGACATGAAAGAGACTTTAGTTTAGTAAAGAGAGTTTAGAGTAGTACTCACATGTTGTGTCACAGCCGCTGTCTGTGCGCATGCTTCCGATCTGCACTTAGAAAACCCTTTATCAAAAGTTGAAACTGATATGGCTTTATTGAAGCACAATAGACATAATAATCAAAACCAAACAGATTTTTTTTGGCAGAGTACCTGAGGTATGAGCTGTAAAGGCACAGCTATATTCTGGAAAAGGGGGAGGGAAGCACCAGCTCATTTGCATTTAAAGAGACATGCATGAAAACAGTATGTTTTCAGCTCAAAATAGGCATTTTCAAAATGATGTAATAAATGATCTGTGTGGTATTTTGAGCTGAAACTCACAGACACATTCTGGGGACACCTGAGACTTACATTACATATTGTAAAAATGGGCATAGAAGGTCTCCTTTAAATATTTCTTTTATTTATATAAAATATTATTTATTGAACAATATTACTCAAAAATAGCCATTATAAAAGTTGCTAAGCAATTCAGTTAAAAGTACAAATGCAGAGCTCTGACATAGCATTAAGTTAAAATAATATAAAGTTATAAAACTGTGAGACCAAATATTGCCTGCTAGATAAACAAACAAACAAACAAAAAAAATTACATATCAAGTTCCAGGACTCAGATACTTCATGTTCCATGATCAGCAGTGACTGTTGTATAAATATATATGATGCTCAAAGGTCATTACAGAGTTTAGAGCAAGAACTACTGTATGTATTTTTAAACAGATTTTCTTGTATAAAAGTTTAGGTGACATAGGCACAGTGGATGTATTGAGATAAGTGCTGTTTATCTAGGAAGAGACAGTAAGCTCTGGGAATAGGTAGGTGCTTCAGCGGTAAAACTTATTCACATCAGAGTAAGATTACATATCAGCTGGATCCAACCCAACAGCAGAAAAGCCTTCAGGTTACATGTCTGAAGTGTGCATATACTGAGGGCCAGAGCTTGTATCAAGATTGGCATGCAACAGCATGGTGTCATGTGTGATTGCTTCCTGTGAAATTCACCATGATGTGCACAAGTATGCAGTAAAGACACAGTAAGGATATAAAAACTAGCTCCGTATTCCTAATTATATATATTATATGTATAATTAAACTTGTATAAAATAATTATTACATTATAATAAAATAACAAGTGAAACACACTTTTCTTCCACACACATTTTATTTGTAGTATTTTATTTAGCCATAGTAAGACAATGTTTAGTAAAATAAGAGCCATATTTCGTAATTAATTATTTAAACATTCATTTATGATTATCATAATTTATGTTGTATTATGCTGTATATTTTTCAGTTCATATTAGATTTTTACTGCGCATGTCTAGTGATGTCATTCCGTATTTCACGTTGTTGCATGATTATTGACGCACATGAGAAGTTAAGATGCGCAAGTTTTGGAGAACACAATTGAACTTGACCGTAATCTAAAACAGTCATAACTGGAATTATAGTTCGTAAAGATACAGCAAATAAATTGTTGTAGCCCAAGTGGATTTATGCAGGAAGACTGTAAGAAGTGTTGAACGTTTGATGTTGAAAATAAACGAAGAAACAAAAGGAATTCATGGACTTCCGAGTCGTGAGTGAACGAGTTCAATAAGAAAGATACGCGTCAGAACTAACTATAAGAAAACGGCATGTCCCATACACTGAGATAATATCATCAAATAATAAATAAATAAATAAAATAGGTTTTATGTATATGACACATTCCATGGTAATACTGTTAAATCGGTGAACTAAAATCCATTGGCTATAGGGCAAATCTCCTAACCCCTTACTGTGCTCATTTATCTTGCTAATCGAAAACGAAAAGCATGATTGAACACCTCAGTGCCAGACACTTTTGACTGATATGCATTAGACACATCATACAAAGATTTTTTGATTGGTTGTAGTGCTGCTGACTCATTTGTAATCGTTAAATGCTTTTGAGTGTAATATTTCAATGGAAAACAACCTTATATATTATTTTTCTAAAGACATTATTTATTTATTTACAGAATAATTATGAATATTTGAATTTTTAAGTAAATTAGTAGAGTATATTAGCATTAGTTATATAGTCATAGCATACTTGGCTCAGTTTTGTAGTAGTAGAGGTTGTGCTTGTAGTAATGGTGTTTACTTATTTAAACTAATTTATTTACACAAGCATTGAAGCCTTGTCTGAGATTAGCAGCAGATCATTGCAATAAAGGTCAGAACAACATCTTGTCTATGTGTTTCTATGGTTACAGTCTCAGAAGATGTCCATTCTATAGGCTAACACTAGATGTCAGTATGAGAATTAGGATTTCATTAGGTTTGGCATGAAACATTTACTAATATCATAAGAGGAGGCCCTGGATTTCTGGAATTTCACTGAATAAGACAAACTGCCTGAGGCAGAAATCTATTAAAATGTTTTTTCTTGAAGAAGATGGCCCAGTACAACAAAGAATCAGTGGACTGAACAGTGAATAGTTCATATTTCGTTTCAAAACAGCTTTTCAAAACACACATTTAATCACACTCTTTCAGCTTGGAGGACCTCTTAAATGAACTATTTGAAGGAAGAAATCTGTTCAGGTACTCAAGAGGGTTGATATCTGACACCAAAACTCAAGGACTCCAGAAAATAAAAATGTTCAAATATAGGCTATCCTCTCTCTGTCACACACACATGTATCTGGATGAAGTTTTCAACAGTAAAGAGAAAGATACATTAAACTTATCTGTACATGGGACATTTCGGATTTCAGTTTTATTTTCCCTAATGGACTTCACACGCTATTTCACTGACAACTTGCTATAAATTTAAAAAATTGAAATAACAAAATCATCACAGTTTTGACAGCACTAGCACGGATGCTCCGTGATTGCTATGATGAGAGACTGTGACATTTCGTTATATCATTTACGTTGTGGTTGACATGTAGAATACATGCAAAAGCGTTTTCATTCATGTATAACTTGGTCTGGGATTGGATAATGAAACTGGAATTGTGGTTCCACAAAACTCATCCAGTTCATGACAGACATGACACATTTTCCAGGCTAGATTGAGACCAATGCAATTAGTTTTAGAGACCGTTTGACAAGGTCACATTGCTGTCATTACACAGTCAAACTTTTTTTTTTCTTCCTATTTTTGTGCTATCACCTTTTTTGAATGTACATACAGCACAGCTGCATTACTTTTAAAGACTTAATCAAATGTTGCATCCACAAGGCATATGGGAACAACGTTCTAATTTGGAATTAATTAGATAAGAATCTGATGATTGTACGCTCAATTTTTCTTAATAATTTTCTTAATATGTTTTTTTTTTTCTTTTTCATATGAACAGCATGACTTTTCCTGCATTCTAATAAATGTGTCTGAAAAACCACATCAAGTCCAAATTATCCACTCAGTCAGAAATGCCTATGTTAAAGAAGTGCTTCTGATAAACACTTCTATGAAGAAATCATTTCTAAAAGCAGCTTGCAGACTTGCAGCAATAAACCTTTTACCCTATTATATTTAATATTGGCTATTTACAAGCAGGCAATCACTTCAAATAAATAAGCACCAACTTCCCCTATGTGTGTAATAATGGACTTTTCTGCTGATTCCGTGATGATAGTAATATTCTACATATTCTGAGAACTGTAATCACATGGATGAATACAGAACTTGATTTGATTACACTTTGTCGTATCTCTTCCTCTTCTGCTTGTTTTGGCATACAGTTTCAGTGCAGCTGCTTACATCCAAAACCAGAGGCTTTCAAAACCACCAGTACATTAGATGCAAATCGACAGATACATTAGATTAATCAGTCATTTAGACTTAGTAATATAAATCTTACCAAATCGCTAATGGAAATCACTTGACCACAGCAGGGAAGTTCATGTACGGTACAAAGAAAAGGTGGAGTGAAGGGAAAGGGTCAATCAGATACATCCACATTTGTAGTCGGCACTTTTAATTACGATGTCTGTCTGAATATTCTGCCGATTAGCCAGTCACCAATAAGTTTTAACCTCTGCAGGGTTTTGTAAAAGTACAAAATAACCAAAAAGTAATCGTTATTTTAAAAGAAAATAGATTTGCAAGCAACAGATGCCCAATTTGTTCTCACTTAGAATCTTTTTTCTTCGGACTGTGTATCGGCATGTTTGCCATTAACATCTCTCGATGTGAGAAACGGCCTAAGATCCATCTAGTCCTACAAGCTATTTCTCCACAAAATAGCAGTGAAAAATGTGTTGAGTGTCGTGTCGTGTCATTGCAAGCCATCAGACTGTGAACATCACCATACTCCTTCACCAGCACAAAGTTCTGTGCTATTTCTCACACGCAGATGCTTCGCTTCAGTGTCCATCAGCGAGCTACAAATGACACAAAGATGTTTTCATATACACATACATATATTTCTCCTTTACACATCCGCTCTGCATTTACATTGTTGAGAAATACATTTTTTTTTTATAAAATCATCATGAAAAATGGAAATAATAGAAAGGACATGTACGTTTGATTCAAAATAAAGAGTGTTTTATCATGCCATTTACAGCATGTATTAAAGGAGATATAACACACACAGTTTCTGCCAATCTCATGTTACAATTGTAACCATTTTTACATTTGCCTTCATAACTCACAGACTACTTAAAATACATCAATCATCTTTTGATGCAAGAAACAAATATAGATGCACTAATTACTTGACATAACAATTGATATATTTTCACTAATAAGGACAAGACTATAATGTAAAAAAAAATAAATAAATAAAAAAAATAAAACAAAATTAAATACAAGAAGTCAGAGTGTTACAGCCGGGGGCGATTTTAATACGGAAAAGATGTCATATTAACCCACTGTATCTCAAATAAAAGCCTACCTCAAATTAATTACTTTACTGCTACTACTAATAATGTTATATAAGATTTATATATTATATGTATCACTATTTTTGATATTTTGATTTCAAGGAGCAAAAGTCTATTTCTGTTTTTGCTAAAGACTAAGCAACTATTCTAGTGTTAACTAAATTTTAATTATTTAACTATATATTTACTCATAATGAGTCAAAAACAATCTTTAACCAAACTGCACAATGCACAAGATGGTACATATTAACAGAATAACTCAATGAGATCACATGGAGATAATATTCATTGTATTGTTAACAAGACTTAAAAGCAACTGTTCAATGTGGAACACAAATCATATTTAAATGTAGTTTTACATTTAAATATGCTCATTTTTCAACAGAAAAGTGTGTTAACACAGACAAACAAGGTGCTTACCCTGGTTCATGTGGCTTGGGGGCAGTTGTAAAACAATGTTACAATTGCCCTTGATGTTGCTGCCGTGATATTGTATGCTAGCTAGCCACACCTATATTAGCATAGGTTATTCATGTTAATTTTTTATCATTAACCTATAAGGTAGTATTCCATCCTTCCTATCTCAGAGAAGTTTTCAGTTTGTTCAGATTTGTATTAAAAAAAAAAAAAAAAACAGATATAGCTGTAACACTTCTCTCTGAAAATTGGTGAGCTCATGGAGGCGTGCTGTGGGTGCAGTCAAATAGTCACGAGCATGTGAAGCTTTTGTGCAGGGATCACCTGCAAGCTATGACACAGACATAAATAAAACAGGAACAAAAATTGTATTGACTTAAATTAACTTTGGTTAAAAAAACGGAAACATGCTTTGCACTTCTGGTCTCCAGTGTTCTTAGTCACATTAGCGTACATTCCGAGCTGATAATTCAATGTTAAACCTATTAAAATGTTTTTAAAAAGCACATGGCTTCACAGCGTCATCACTTTGCAATGCCGCAATGACCGTCGTATCTCAGTACCTCACTCCTCAAAATTTGACACAAAGCTGCCGACGTTAGCTACATTAAAAACATATGGGCGCTATTTGAATGGGTTCCTATGGAGACCGGAACAGAAGAGAATCTAATTGGAAGTTAGAATTCGTAATGGCGGCGCTCATCGTTTACTCAGGATAAAGGTCTATAGGAACCCTGAAGGAGTATCTTTGACACAGAAATACTCTGTCATATGTCCAACTAGTTTTTTGAGACCTTGGTCATGTTTAGCATGAGAATTATCATTAGCGGTGTAAATAAGTCTAAATAAGAATGCATGAAATAGCAGTAGACCTCCCTAAACTCTCCATATAGACCAATTTCAGTGTTTGCAAACAGTGATAATGTTTTTTTGTGTGTGGGCGGAGCCTATCTAGTGGCAGCAAATGAAAGTTTTCAAGTAGCAGTCTATGGAAGCCATGAAATAAAAAATTAAAAAAGGTAAATTTGAGTTTATATTTCAAAATTCTGACTTTATTCTGGCATGAAAAAACAACTTGTCATTCTTTCTTTTCACCTCGGCTCAGAATCATGAATTTATAGCCTACACTTCTGGCTTTGTTCCTCACTATTGTTGAGTTAAATTGAGTTATAAGGTCTGAACTAGAAGATATAACCTTGCATTTGCAAGGAAAAAAAAAAAGTGTGAGATAAAATAGATATGTAAAATGTTATAAGTTTAAATAGTATTTCATGCTGTAACAGTAGGGCTAATACAATATGCCCTCTACGAACTGCATATGTGAATATTATGTAGGCCTATTGTTTAAATCAAATTTATTTAGCAGGTTTCATCCATAGTCTGTCCATTTAAACATCTGTGTTTAGCTTCAAATGGCATCTTTGATGACAGTATTCTATAAAAATGATTTGCATTCTGACATCCAAAGGCACAGCAATACATTTTATTCTCTTATTCCACGGATTTTACCCGTTTACCTCCACTTGTTACGAGTGTTTTTCTGCCACCACAGTGCTGCAAGTGACATAACTGTGACGTCTACTCCAAATTGGTCTATAGGCTAAGCGAGAAAAAAATCAGTTTCTATTTATTATTATGGTTAGATTTTCACAGTACTATATATGTTAATCAAAATAAAAGGAATAGTTTGGAAAGAACCATGTCAAATCAGTGTCTGATGTTTGGACCCCACTGACTTTCAAAACATCCTCTTTTGTGTCCCCCAGAATAAACAAAGTCGTACAGGTTTGGAGCAACATGACACAGAGTGAATGATGACAGAATTTTCAGCTGGTCATGTGATGTCAACATAGTGTCCCCCATGAGGGGTCGACCCAGTCTAACTGCTTTTTCTAGGCCGCAGATCTCATGTGAATCTATATAATTTTAAACCAATTACATTGCGCACCTTTAATTGTGTCCTGTTCCACTAAATTACATCTGGCAAATGAGATATATCCCATTTTACTCTCAACATTAATTCAAATGCACACTGCAAAACAACTCTTTTCATCAGATGACAAGGAGGGAAATGAGGTCTGAACCAGAGTGATATAAGAAAGCAAAATGCACTTCTGGCAAGTAAAGATGACTGACAGCTGCCATCAACTCGTCCCTGAACTTGGCACCGGCCTATTGCTTCAATGGGCTTTATCAAACCACTAAAATGGCCATCCATTATTTGAACTCCATTACTGTGTGATGTGAATTTACCTGTTTGTTGTTGTGCTGTCAAAAGTGTGATTCATTAAAAACACCTTAAGACTTGGCCAGTACAACAGCAGTATTTATATGTGCAGTGTATTTATATGTGCGGCTTTATGGCACATTCGAAGGACATCCAAAACATAAACATTTGCGTGCTGACAGAGGAAATGGACAATTCGTCAAGCTGGTCAATCAATCGTTGATTGTTGAGTGACACTAAGTAGCTTGATGGACTGTGTATTTGACTTTTTCTTCTTTTTATCAGTTATTGATCTTTTAAAACCTCAAACAAAGCCAATCTAACTTTTCTCACTGCTCATCTGCGACAATGATAATTTCCGCACACATGTTGCTCAGGAAATCCAGCATGTGCACCTCACTGAGAGGTTTGGTAGACAGAGGTGAAACATCTGCTCAGGCTCTAGTGAAGGTTTGCCAAAAGCAATCAGGCACCTTTTTTAGGGCAGTGTGAGAGAGGTCTTTTGATTTGCATAATCGCCCGCTCACTCTGCTCCGTGGGGTCGGCTTCACGTTGCGCTCGCCGGGCAGCTGCCATTCTAAGCCTTGCAGGATTACTGCAAAATAGGACTATCTCTGGCTGGCTGCTGCTTCCATCCCTTCACCTACAGACCTGCCCATATATATATATCTGAGCTCATTAGCTGAGTAATGGTGCCTCCACATCTACCTGGCTGGTTTTCAGCAGCCGGAACATCAACAGTCTGTCTTATCCCCTTTGATGTTCAACAAAAGATACTGATTAGTTGTTTCCACCATCCACTGCATGTCTCATAATTATTTCTGAGGCATAAATAACATACAGGCTTTCAGCTGTAAGCATTAATTTGAATGACTTCATGACCGCACACTCTATAAAAGAATAATAGAATAAACTGCCGCTGGTTAGGTACAATGACGTCAATGGTCACATGACAAAAAAGAAATGGCTACAGAAATAGAAACAATTATGAGTCAAACATTGGAAAAAGCGTATTTAAAGGGGTCCTATTATGCTTTTTCACTTTTTGAACTTTAGTCAGTGTGTGGTGTGTATCTTTGGGCATAAAAAAGATCTACAAAGTTACAAATCTCAAAGTCCACTCCAAAGGGAGATATTTCATTTTTAAAAAATCCCTTTTCAAGAACTACAACGAACGGCTCATTTGGACTACAGCATTTGTTTTTCCGCATACAATGATGTCACAACGCGGTCCATTAGAATATCATTAAATTAAATCCTGTCCACGGAAATTCAAATTGTTGGGGGATGAGGTAGGGGATTACCCTAACGATGCAGCGCAGAGAGCCGCTTTAACGAACCACAGCATGGCAGGTATAAACACAAGCATTGATTCAGAGCAGTAACGCGCTGCAGACGTGTGCAGTACAGGGGGTCCAAACACATACCAAAGCCGTGATCTACTCGTTTGCCGCATCGGAGTCATAACGCCGCAGACGTGTGCAGTGTGTAGTAAGAGATTTATTCATCATACAGTGTAGATAACGTTAGCTTCACTTATAACGCGAGTGTTTTTTAAAATATAAATAAATTTACACTAGAATAGGCTAAGCTAATCAGTGATTTTCTTTGATAATGTTAGGCTGGTTTTAGCCTTATGCTGGAGCTGGTTTGGGGCAATGAAACTAAGTATTTAAATAATTAAATACATTAACACGATAATATCATGACCCAGCACTACTGTAGTGTATTATTTACTCACCCTCCATGCATCCTATGTGTATATGACTTCCTTCTTTCGGACAAATGCAATCAGAGTTATATTAAAATTTCCCTTACACAGCTCGGAAGGGGTTAATAAAGGCCTCCTGTATCGAATCGATGCGTTTTTGTAAGAAAAATATCCATATTTAAAACGTAAGAATCACTTTAGTCTAGCTTGCGCTAACAGTTGTACACGGAACTTGCTTCTTTGTCAAGGGGCGTGGCAGTACTGAAATACCGTCTAAGCTGTTCGCCAATCGCAACACAGTGGGAAAGCTAACCAATCACAACACATTTCGTTTTTCGGAAGGCGCAACCCGGAACTGATCGAATCATTTGTGCCAGGCTGGAAGAAATGTATTGTAATAATGTAAATTATGTTAAAAATAATGCGTTTTTTGAACCACCAAGCATAAAAGCATGCTCTAGCACACCCCCAAAACAAAATCAAGACTCTGTTAAAGAGCATAATAGGACCCCTTTAATGTTCTTTTTTCCCCCCTAAGTGTTATTTTAGTGTCAAATACAAAACTTCGTAGTGCAAGTAATTGTAATTCAAACCCCTACTAAAGTGAATATGAACACATGCAGGGCATTTTATTTAGTAATATATATTAACATAAATTGTTAAGGTTTATTTTTTTTTCAGGGAATCTTTCGAATGAATAGATTTAAAGGGGTCGTGAACAGTCTTTTTTATTATATTTATATTGTACTGTTCTGGCCCACTTATTATGTTATCAAGATTTTTACATCAAAAAAAAATCTTACATTAATTTAGAAGTAATAGACTATTTTCTGTCCTGTTTTGACCTTTATCAGAACCCTCTGTTTGGGCGTGGCAGATTGTAGACTCGGACCACTGCAATGATTGGCTAACAGTTGTACATGTTTGACATCCTACATTCTTCACAGATGGACGCTGCTGTGATTTAGGTTAAAAATGCATAAATACTCAGTACATATCAAATGATCTACAATAA
Source organism: Labeo calbasu (assembly GCA_019740295.1). NCBI lineage: Eukaryota > Metazoa > Chordata > Actinopteri > Cypriniformes > Cyprinidae > Labeo > Labeo calbasu. Next base: position 35,541 of record JAHKKF010528941.1, read on the forward strand.
CAGACAAAGCAATAGTGACCACGTAATAAAAACAGTTACTCACACGTGTGTGGTGCAACGTTGCGTACATTCGGCACAACATCATCTTTTAGTTTCAAGCTTTCTGAAAATCCTGCGTCGAAATGTGTTTGTAAACAAATCCATGGTAAAAAGAAGTTAACAAACAACCAAGTTCTTACTGACGTGGTCTGGATGTTCATTAAAAATAAAGTTAATTCACTTTTTCATGATTTTGGCATCAGAAGGAAGGCAATGCAAAGACTGTTTTTCCGCAACTTGGCACTGAACAGTGCATAATAAGTACAAATAAACAACGAATATGCTAGTAATATGCATGCTAATAAGTACCTAGTTAACAGTGTGAATTGGTCCCTATTCTAAAGTGTTACCACAGGCAGTGATGTAGAAGCAGGCGTTGATCTTCTTCTGCCGAGTTTAGTCAAACTATTACGTCAGAAAGTGGCACAATCTTCAACCTGTCATTTTTTTAAAAGCTGTTTTTTGACTAACGGGAAAGTTTTAAGTTCTGAAACTTACAGAATGTGTTGCTAACACTTAGTATAGGGAACAATTCTCAGTTAACTAGTTGCTTATTAGCATGCCTATTAATAACATATTGGCTGTTTATCAGTACATATTCTACATCTCTAATCCTACCCAATACCTGAACTTAACTACTACCTTACTAACTATTAATAGCAGCAAATTAGGAGTTTATTGAGGAAAAAGCCGCAGTTAATGATTTGTTAATGGCGAGAACTGGACCTTAAAATAAAGTGTGACCAATGTTTTTATAGTACATTGACCTCTTATATGTTAAAAGATCAAGGGGATTTTGATTTCTCAGTTCATGACTCTTTTAAATGCAACCCAGTGGAAGATTTGGCTTTTCAGGCTGGCAAGTGCCCCCTTCAGGAGACCCTTTTTTATTTTTCATAGGAAGCAGTTATGATCTGACTACATGTTCAGCCTAGTGGCAAAGGCACATTTGTTTTTAAAGGAATTAAAATGTGGACATTAGTTTGTTTTAATTATTTATTTTCATAGAAGTGTCCTTGTCTTCCACATATGTCAATGCAATGGCTGTAGTGCCGTCCTCTCTTACTTGAAATATATTGTATATCAGAGCAACAGCCTGAGTGCTGTCTAAGAGAGAAAGAGGGAAAGCTCAAATTAATGACTTTTGGGCTATTCCATTTAGCATCAACTGATCCTGTTCACATTTAATGCATTTTTAATGAACAGATCTTTCATGGTAAATCTAAAGCTAATTTCATAAGTTATAAATCCTGCGTAGTGGTTAGCCAGTTCACAATTTCCCTTGATTACTCTTCACAGATGGTCATGTTCTGCTGGTTGAGCTAAAAGGATCTCACGAACCCCTGTCTCTGAATGAAACCAAATGATTGTTTACCATTTCACAGGGCAAAACAATCTGCGCTCATTCCATGTCCAGCAGATTATGATTAATGGTCATGTTATAAGATTTGATTTGTCACTGCAGGATATTACTCAGTAATAGGAGTCGCTGTTTTGACAATGTTGGACATTTGTTGAGATAACAGGCTACAAGTAATCAGCAAGAACGATTTGAAAAATGTTTCTGTCACACACAAAACTGCACCTTTGACATTCAATCTAAGTAAAACAATATAAAAAATCAGCATAGGTCATGTTAGAGTCTCTATATAACAATGGGATGTCACAATCCCACATTACCTTTGCCCTCAAAGGCTTGTTTTGTCTGATAGCTTTGTAATTGGTTTATGCTATTTAAAACCAGTAAGGCTTGGAGCTATTTGCACATACTCACATCACTTCACTCAAAGTGTCACTAAAAAGCCACATCCAGAGCTGGACTTTATGTATTATAATTCTTCAAAACATGTATTAGATCTATAATACGTTGAATAACTTTGAGTTAAATGCATATGGAAAGCTCACAATGATATACTTTCAAGCATTTCTGGTCATATTCACTTTCTTTGCAAACTCTGGGCAGTGCAAGCGTTTGTCACACAGTCTCAAGGACCATGGACTGCCTTACTGACAGGCGGTATTTATGAAGTCTCCATGGTGGAGATGATGCTAAGTAGCACTAGGGTACCCCAGGGATCTGTCCTGGCTCACTTCCTTTTTACCGTCCACATGATAGATATCCAGTACAAGCCCACTGAAGTTCTCAGATGACTTAGAGTCACACACAGAGAGAATGTGGACCACCGGCGATGTGCCAGACTCACACTTGCGCACTGGACTAAGTGCAATATACCACAAGCACGCAAAGAGGGGAAACCACAAGCACAGCTCAGAACCAACAACAGGAAGAATAGACATGTGCATGATAAGGACTGTTCATTTAGGGCAGTTAAATTCAGATCAGTTCAAACAAACCATACAGTGGTTTAGAAACTGATTTTACCAACCCACGCTCATTGGAAATACATGCCTCCATATGTATTTCTGCAACACCGTAATTGCATACTTTACTGCATGTTTCACGGCAGTTTCAAAGTGAAATATCCAGAGAGTGGTGCTAAAACACACGTTCAACACGTGACCGTTGCACAGTTATATTATGTTGGTGCAGGCACATATTGCTGTGTTTTTATTACGCTGCTTGGATGTTTTGCAGCTGTTCAGAATTCAAATATCCGGGTAGTGTTGTTAAAGATTAATGCTCAATCGAGTTGGAAATATCCCCTACACCAAACCCAACCCTAAACCTACCCGATAGTGTTAACAAATGCAAAAGTGATATAAAAACACATTTGTTGATGCAGCCCTGCTATTTTAACTTTCTTATGCGGATTTGAGTTTTTTGTCGAACTGTAGTTTCACGGGGTTCGTACTGGAGCTCTTCATCACTCAAGCGCAACACCATATCGCGTGAGCTACCAAGCAAACCTACTGAATAAGAAAACTCATGCATATGAAGCTGTATATGTGACAACAACGGGTTACACTTTATTTTGATAGTCCACTTTAGACATTTAACTATAAGTAACTTTGCAACTACATGTTTACTAACTCTCAGAGCAGACTGTTAGGTTAGGTTTAGGGTTAGTAGAATAAGTTGACATATACTTCAGAACAGTGTTAGAAGATATTAAGCAGACAGTCTACTAATACTCTAATGACTACACTGTAAAAAACAATTTGTTTAGTCAACTTGAAATAATTTGTAACCTGGCTGCCTTAAAATTTTAAGTTCAGTCAACTCAAAAAAAGTTTAGTCAACTTGAAATGTTAAATTATACTAAGTGACAACTTAGATATTTGATTTGAATCAACTTAAAATTTTAAGGCAGCTGGGTTACTTACCCATCTGTTA
>JAHKKF010528944.1:9703-32931 GCA_019740295.1 Labeo calbasu
ACTGTTGTGAAACCTAATGGCCACATACACACTGCAGTCAAATTCAGCAGCCAATTTACCTTTTAGTGCTTTATCCTAACGCTTCTCAGTAAAAAAAAAAAAAAAAAAAAAAAAAAAAATCGAACCGTACCGTTCAACACCCACAATTCGGCATGCACTTGCACCGAGGATCAACTTAAATCTGACAAGGCATTGGTAATATGGTTTGTTAAAAAAACAACACAGAAAACAGACAGAGTTCAGCTAAAGTACATTTTTGGATACGCATTCTGGCTTCCCCAATACATTGCAATACAACAGCGACAAAAAAAAAAGTGTACAAACCAGTCACTCTTCCTGAAAACATTCAAGTGTCTTCTGTTGCTTCCAAAGGGCAGTATCAAATGGGAAAAAAAAAGAAGATATTTCAACAAAATAAGAACAATTTGGACATCTTCATCATGTCCAAAAGTTTTCACCCCCAGATCTTAATGCATCATGTTTCCTACTGGAGCATCAATGAATGTTTGAACCTTTTTTAATAGTTGTGTTTGAGTCCCTCAATTGTCCTCAGTGTGAAAAGATGGATCTCAAAATCATACAGTCACTGTTGGAAAGGGTTCAAATATGCAAAAGATGCTGGAAAACCAAAGAATCTGCAAGACATGGAGGACTTTTCCAAAGAACAATGCTTAGTTTAACTGTTCAGAGCAAACAAGGGATTCATGAACAACCATCACAAAACAAGAAAACAGTCATAGATCATCCAGGTAACCACACAGTATTAAGAACCAAGGGATCCCAAACTTTTGAAGGGGATTATTTTATTAATTTCAGCTATTTTCTTTTTTCTTTTTTTGTAAACATCATATGTAAACATCTTTTATGCAAAATATCTTACTCAGGACAGTACTAAGTCAAAAATAACATGCATTTTGTTAATATATATATATATATATATATATATATATATGCCTTAGATGGCAGCATAATTAAGTTGCCTGCCTTTTGGATCATCTATTGCGCTGTGACAACTTAAAATGCTGTCTCTGTAGGCAACTCAGTGGGTTTTGGAACAGAGCAATGGAAACAGCTCAGTTTGAGCAATCTCTCAATCACTGCACAGAGAGCAGCTGCTGAATGTCGTGGTGGAAGAACAGGCTTGATCAGATGGTACTGCCCTGTCCAAAATCCCAGATGCTATAAAGAGCTGTTCTCTGAAAAGTATATCTATGAGATGTGCAATTTGGATGTAGAGCTTTAAGGCAAGAACAAATCCACAAACTAAGACCCTGATGTAAGACTCTGTACTGGGTTAAATATAAGTAGGTGCTACCTGTAAATTGCATGCGCATAATTTAAGACGTTGTGAATAGATCAGTGAATTTCAAACATGTGTTGACATCACATGCACACATTAGTCTAAGTGAAATGTACAGCGGCTACCTTTTGATAAGTAAACAAGAAGAGTTTGCACTTTTTAATGATCCTCTGATACCCTCAGTGATTAAAGAACGACATGCCTGCAGAACAATGTCTGGTGGGACTGACCTGCCTCCAGATATTAGGACTTGAATAAATCATGTAATGTTGCTGTATCATCTATGTCCAGATCAATCTTGCCAGATCAATAAGTCTGTCTCAACTCATGATATCCTAGAGACAGGAGAACAGACACCTGGAACACATTAACATGAGAGAGTGAGAGGTTGACAATAAGGCCAAACGCACTACACCACGTTAATTAGATCAAATGAGTTTCAGAGCTTTATGAAAAGACTAATCTGTAACACTATATAGTCTCCATGTTAAACATGTTATATGTAAGCATCTTACACAGTGACTGTGGATACAGATATGCTGTGCATTTAAGTCACTTTAACTAAAAAACAACAACAAAAAAAAAGAAAAAAAGAAAAAGAATGTGGCAGTTGCTCAGTCTCAGCTGTGAATTCAGTATATATTAGTTGGCTAAGAGAGGATGGTGTTATGTGTGGCACATAATTGGTTGTTTCTTCAGCGACAAGGAGACAATGACTGCTATTGTTCTAAAAACACACTAGGTAAAGAAGTTGCCTTTCATTATCGGAAATTAAACAGAAGAACAGGCCTTTCAAGTCAGCTATAGCTCACTGTGTCAATAAACTTATTAAAAACTAGAGTGGACTGTTAAGAAAAGCCATACAATAAATGGGACAGTAGATAAAAATATAGAATTAACTGAACGATTTACATGAAATAAGAAACATAAGAAAAATATCAGACGTTAAGTCAAATGTGAAATGCTTTGCTTTTTCAACAAAGTTTTTTTTAATCACACACATACATTCACATACATTACATCAACTTAAAATGATTAGTTACCCTGCTGCCTCAAAAAACTCAAAAACGTTTACAGTAGTTAACTTGAAATGTTAAGTTGTATTAAGTGACAACTTAGATATTTGAGTTGATTCACCTTAAAATTTTAAGACAGCTGGGTAACAAACCCAGCTTTTAAGTTTAACAAACAATTTTTTTGTTTAGTCAACCCAGATATCTAAGTTGTCACCTATTTGAGTTGACTGAACTTAAAATTAAGTCAGCAGGGTAACAAATTATTTTAAGTTGACTCAACAAATTGTGTTTTGTTGTTGTTTATGTTTTACAGTGTATGAAGGATATCTAATGTCAATTCAATTCCTTTCCAAAAAAAAAAAAAACTGTCTACAGGAAAATAAAGCTGGAAAAAAATAGACACATACGCCTATATACATATTAGTGGTGTAAATCGATTTAAAAAAAAAAATGTGATTAATCCCACCTAACATTAGTTTTTAATTATACTTTTATACAATAACTTCACATTCAATCTTCAAATTAATGTAGAAACAACAAAAAGAAAGTATATTTTTAGTATTTGTTTTAATGCCATCATTTTTTTTGTGACTGAAGGCAAGTATCATTGATACCAAGTGATGCCTTTATGAATTATTTTCCTTATATTTAACCATTGACTATAGCCATTCAACATTACAGTATTATCGAGAGCTATCAATTTAACATTTATTAGACTTTAAAGTTACCTGTGCTCTTCAGCAAGAAAATATAGCCTAATTTAATAAAGTTATCAAACATTGAATTCTAAATTAAATAAAGATAAAGCTTAAAACTACAGAAGTTATTGATTTCCTATATTTAATTTTGTTCTTTGATCAACAGACATCACAGCAGCTGGTTATTAGGATATTTTGGCTGCTGTTACTTTAAAAGCTGCCACTGCTGATCTTGACATGGAACTGACACTGCTTTAAATGCGTCCCATAAATAATAAATACCTACATGCACAGTTTTAAGACAGCTTTAGTCGCCTATTTTGTAACTTAATGGCTTAATTGACGACATAACTACAGCATTGCATACTCCTCATAGTTTTATTTGGGTTTGAATATGATACAGTGACGCCAGCACATTTGTGCGTCCACTTGAAGAGCAAGCGCTACGTGCACAGTATAACGGCTGTCGTTTTCACCAGAATATGGACTGACAACTGACATCTGACCGTAGTTTACTTATGGTCTACTGAAGCTCCTCGTCACCGGTACCTTTTCCGCGCTCGTTTGACTCGCGCCTGGCGCTGAGCGTCTGAAATGTCTCCCGTTCGATGTGCAGACATTCGTGAAGACGTTCCGCGTCTAAATAAACAGAACTCTTTAGCAGTTGTGGGTGGGGTGGCCAAAGCCAGCCCTGCCCCTGCGTTAACTGCGTTAAATATTTTTAACGCATTAGTGCTGCGTTCACGCCATATCATAATTACCGTAATTTCGAGATGACAACATGTGACGTTCTAATCGGAGCTGTTCATGTCCTCAGACTCGGAATTATGTTTTTCTATGGCAACACTATCAACACCTAAACAGAGCCTACGTTGGTCAGGTGGTACACCGGTCATGTGGTACAAGTCCTAGCGCTCAGAAGTTGTAATAACCAGTTTTACGAGGACGTGAACGCTTTTTACAAGAAATCTCGTAATTACGGGAATTCCGGTATGGCGTGAACGCACCTTAAACTGAAAATAATAATAATAATAATAATAATTGCCTGCGTTAACACGCTAATTTTGACACCACTAATTAATTAATTATTATTATTTTAAATAATTGGACTCCATATGGTCGATACTGCTTTGATTTTATAAATAATAGCTCTAAAGTGATAGTTTAGCCCCAAAATTATTTACTGTACATTATAATGAACATTTGAAGAATATCATGGTCACGCTTTTCAATGCAATTTAAGTGAATGAAGACACCATGAAGTGAATGAATACAATATACCTGTATCACACAAGCTCCACACAATTATGCTCTATATTGCAAGTCTCCTAAACACAATGGCCCTATTCACTGGCTCTCCTTTGCATGTTTAGTGACATTATTTTGGGTCTGACTTTAAAAAAATGATTCGGTTCACAAAACCACTCTGAATAATTTGAGAACTGAGACTCACTAAGTCAGTCTGGTTGTAAGAGTTAACAGCTCACTAGAGTGCAACATGTTCAGTGAGCAACTTAAAATTGTACAGCTTCAGAAGACTGAAAATATAGTGCTTGTAAGTAGAGCAGAATTTATACTTTTATGATATTTTTATGGTGCCTTTGTGGCCATTCTTGAACCTTAAAAGCTCCAGTTCCCATTCATTGTAATTGCATGGAAAAGAATGACTTTATCCAAAATGTATCCTTAAAAAAAGTCATACAGGTTTGAAACAACTTGATTAAATGATGACATAATTATCATTTCTGGGTGACTTAAATGAATAGCTCACCCAAAAATGAAAATTCTGTCATTAATTACTCATTCTCATGTCATTCCAAACCTGTAAGACCTTCATTTATCTTCAGAACACAAATTAAATATATTTTTGAAATCTGAGAGCTTTCTGACCCTGCATAGACAGCAACGCAACTACCACGTTCAAGCAGAAAGGTAGTAAAGACATTTTTAAAATAGTCCATGTGACATCAGTGGTTCAGCCATGATTTTATGAAGCTATGAGATTACTTTTTTGTGCGCAAAGAAAACAAAAATAACAACTTCATTTAACAATTTCTTCTTTTTTAGGTCAGTCTTCGATGCACGTTCACAAGAGCACCACGACACATGCGTATGGTTCTGGTGATGCAGAAGCCGGCATTCTGACCTGGAAGTTTTCTTTGTGCACAAAATGTATTCTCATAGCTTCAAAACATTACAGATGAACCACTGATGTCACATGGACTATTTTAACAATGTCCTTACTACCTTTCTGGGCCTTGAACTTGGTAGTTGCATTGCTGTCCTTGCAGGGTCAGAAAGCTCTCGGATTTCATCAAAAATATCTTAATTTGTGTTCTGAAGACGAACAAAGGTCTTATGGGTTTGGAACGACATGAGGGTGAGTAACCTTTGGCAAAACAGATTCAAAGTCAAAACATGTTGGAAACAAGTGTCATCAGTAATGCAAAAACCAGAAATTAACCAGCAAAACCCTGATTTTGAATTAACACATGCCTTCCGGCGGCTGCTTGCTTTAATTAGATGAGCGTACTATATAATACCAGATGACCTTTACCACCATCAGCGCTTTAGCCTCCAGATTGGGACATTTAGTTTTCACTGTGGACAATTATCTTTCAGGTACTACCCGCTGTGTCGGATAATAGTCCTTAATTAGCACAGGAGCGAGGAATGCAGAAAGAGGCCTCTCCTTGTCTTTCGGACTGCAGCAGGGGACGTGAAAGTGGAGGAGAGTCAATCATGTCCACTCTATTGCCTACTCACTCACCCACCCAGCAGGGAGCTTTCTGCTCAGATCCAGCGCTTTCAGCAGGGTGGGAATGATGATGCATTCAGAGGTGAGTGAGTTACCGGGGGGGAGATGATGGTCCTGAACTTCTAGGGCTGCCCCTGTCTCTCCGTCTTTCAGAGACGTACAAAGAAACATTGAATGCGCCGCTGGAGTGCGGAAGATTTTTCTGCAACTTCACAGTGGCTTACAAATGCTTGGACCTGAATAGAATTCGAGTACGAGAAACGACAGGGGTGAACCATCCAAAAAACAGCAGGGACTGTAACCCCACATATACGGTGATCTAGCGTTAAGATTGGGTTTCGTTCTCTCTTTTCAAACAAACATTAAAGAACGGTTTACGTAATTGCATATCGCTTTATTTCCAGCCTGCGTGTTTATATCCGCGCTGCATTTTTAAAAGAGCTTTCATGGCTCCTCCAGGCGTGCTGTGAATGCACCAGGCGGTGAACCCCTGATGAACAGATCAGTGGGCCTGGCTCTCGGATGGAGCAACAAACATGATCATTCATCTATCAAATACACTTGGGATGACATCTGTCACGAGGCCGCTTTTTCTTCCCCTTTCCCTTCCATTTACAGCACCAGGCTTATTGATCTAAAAGCACAAAGCAAAAGAAAACGTAGAGCATGACAGTCCAAAATACACGCTAATACTGATGTCACATACCAATGGCTATTTCTTCCACAATCCCAAAGCACAGTGGATGACACAGGCGTCACAAAGAGACATCTACGGTATCGACTATCCGAAGCACTGTAAGGCTCAGACGCGCTCAGACCTGAATGTCACACGCACAAAAAACACTGAATAATTCCTGCCAGTCATCAATTATCCGGAAGCTGTCCTCATTGTACAAAAGCCCTTTAATTACGTTTAATCTTCGGTCTGCATGAGAAACAGGAGGTTAACATAATATCACTGAGCCATCTTCATGGTTCAATAGTGCTAAATGACTCAACTAATGAAAGTCAGTCTGCTTCACTAACACCTTCTGACTGGTCATTTTTTCCTTTTTTGTGAAACAAGGCATTCTTGAAAATCCAATTTTCTCTTGGCCCCATTTCTTTTTTTTCATGGCTGTTCACTTGTCATGTCTCATGCTTGGGAGATTATTATTTTTGTGGCGTTTTGCTAGTTCTCTCCAAATCTATCACTTACAGCAGGTACAATAGCCGAATTTAATAAATCCCTTCTGCATGGACTCCCTCCTGTGCAGTGGGCTTGAAAAACGGAAGGAAACGCTCGGGCTGAATGAGTGTGTTCTTGGATTTAAATATGATGTGGGCGTTCAACAGTCTTAAGTGGTTCGGAGGGGGGCTGGAGCGTGGGGTTGCACTGGCGTTTATGCTGCAAAGCAAAGTAAACTATCTGCAAACTACATTTTCGTGAATATTCCTAGCGTGATACTATTCCCAAGGTTTTACACTGGTGCATGTCCAACAAGTTAAAGTTATGAGTGCAACAATTCAACTCTGGAATCCGTGGAGAATTGTAAGGCAGAATAGAAAATATCAAGGACAGAATTCCAAGAAAATATCTGATGGATGATAACTGCAAAATAGGGAACGGTTTAGAATGTACCCTGAAATTGCACAATGCTGTTCTAAATCACAGTGTCATTGCTGTATAAGACAGGTGCTAACATTTTATTTCAATTGTTTTCTTTTTGTCTCTCGCTCTCTCTGTAATGTAAAGCGTCTGTGTTGGAGCTGGTTGAAACAGAAGTGCTATTCACTTTACTGGAAATGAAATTTCTTTTACACTCTTAAAATGAATGATCCATTTACAACCTGAGTTCACAGAGAAAAAATCCTTTTAAAGGGTTAGTTCACCCAGAAATGAAAAATCTGACATTAATTACGCACCTTGATGTCGCTTCAACCTGTAAGACCTTTTTTTATCTTCAGAACACAAATTAAGATATTTTTGATGAAATCTGAAAGCTTTCTGACCATGCAAAGCAGCAATACAACGGAGACGTTCAAGGCCCAGAAAGGTAGTAAGAACATCATTAAAATAGTCCATGTGAAATCAGTGGTTAGACCTCAATTTTATGAAGCTACGAGAATACTTTTTGTGTGCAAAGAAAAGAAAAATAACAACTTTATTTAACAATTTCTTCTTTTCCATGTCAATCTTTGTTGTCCCACAAATACCTTTCTAATATTCACCAGATTAGTCCTTTACAAAAGTGCTTTAAAGATTCAGAAACAAACAAAAAACTAAAAATGTAACAAAAAAAAAATCATACGGCTAACCTTTTACTTCCCAAAAATGAAAACTATCATTTTACTCACTGTCGTGTCGTCCCAAACTCGCATGACTTTCTTTCTTCTCTACACAAAAGAAGTTATTTTAAAGGGGTCATCAGATACCCATTTTCCACAAGTTGATCATTTTTAAGATCCTAATTAAAAGTCTATAACATGCTTTGGTTACAATTTCTCAATGGTGGTGTAAAAAAACACCCATTTTACCTTCTCAAAATCAGCTTTCTTCACAGCAACCTGTTGTGTTGCATGTTCCTTTAAATGCTAATGAGCTCTGCTCACCCCGCCCCTCTCTTCTGTGGGGTGACGAGCTGTAATGTTTACTTTAGCCACATTTAGCTGTGAAACTTGCGAAGGTGTACCCCGTTAAAAAAAACGCATTCCGGGGGATGAATACATGTTTTTTTGTCCGGGTTTCTCTGCTAAATTTGTATTTCAGTGGCTAAATATGATGTTATTGGGATCGCTTCAACCCGCGTCAAAAACAACCCACAGCAACAGTGTTAAAATAGCCCAACGCTGGTTGGACTGTTTACAGCTTACTCTGCTCACTCAGGGTGGGTCTAACGTAAGACGGCCATGTCAACCATCATGGGAGTGACATCACACAGCCAAGATGCTGAGAATGGCTTGATTTGAAAAAGGGGATATTATTTAAAGAGATTAAATAAAAAAAACTGGGTGGATTTTTATCATTATAGCGTGGTTGGGTGCGCACACTGCCAACACGCATTTATGTTCAAACAACATGTAAAAGTAAATTTTGCATCCAATGACGCCGTTAAAGAACAACACTAAATGTCACTGACCGATCAAATAAATAAATACATCTTTTTAAGATGACAAGAACTCTTTATACACCTTTGGAACAACATGAGGGTGAGTAAATGATGACCATGTTAATTGCTAGTACTATCCCTTTAAAAAACCTTGCAGAGAAAGATTCTTGTTTAAAGGGGTCATATTATGCTCTTTTTCAAAGTTTTGATTTTGTTTTGGGGATGAACTAAAACATCCTCTCATACTAGGTGGTTCGAAAAACACTTTGTTTTTCACATAATTTACATTATTACAATACCTTTCTCCCAACCTGGCACAAATAGCTTGATTAGTTCCGGGTTTAATGAAAAAAATAAAATGTGTTGTAATTGGTTAGCTGTCCCACTACGTTACGATTGGCGAACAGCTTAGATGATGTTTCAGTACTGCCACACCCCTTGTCAAAGCAGTTAGCGCAAACTAGATTAATAGTGAATCTTACGTTTTAAATATGGATATTTTTTCTTACAAAAACGCATCGATTCGCTACAGGAAACCCCCAGGAGCCGTGTAAGGCACTTTTTATTATGAATGGATTAGCATTCTCTGAAAGAAGTAAGTCATATACACCTAGGATGCATGGAGGGTGAGTAAATAATACGCTACAGTAGTGTTGAGCCTGCGAGATCGCAGATACGTGACATTATCGTGCTAATTTATTTAATTATTTTACATACTTAGTTTCATTGCCCAAAACCAGCTCCAGCATAAGGCTAAAAGCAGTCTAACATTATCAAAGAACATCATCACTGATCAGCCTAGCCTATTCTAGTGCAAGTTTATGCATTTTAAAAAACAATCACGTTATAAGTGAAGCTATCTACACTGTATGATCCGCCACCTCGTCCCTACACCCCCCCCAACAATTCGAATTTCCGTAGGCGGGAATTAATGTAATGATATTCTAATGGACCGCATTGTGACATCATTGCATGCGGAAAACAAACGTTGTAGTCCAAAGGAGCCATTCATTGTAGTTCTTGGAAAGAGATTTTTTAAAAACAAAATATCTCCCTTTGGAGTGGACTTTGAGATTTGTAACTCTATAGATCTTTTTTATTCTCAAAGATACACACCACACACTGACTAAAACTCAAAAAGTGAAAAAGCACCCCTTTAAATATTTTCAGCAGTATTGAAGAACCATTTAAGAACCTTTCTATTTATTGATTCAAATACTGTCTTCTATAAACCAGCAGAAAATTCCTTACATGTAGTTCAAAACGTAGAATAACATCTCCTGCATGTGACTCTGTTCCACAATATCAAGATATTCCCCCAGACTTTCATCTTGTCAAGACAATGAACAAGAAAATGTGTCCCTTCACTAACCAGACACCCTACCTCCTGAGGTCACAGAAGAGAATGGCGCACTGAGTTGGTAAGAAAACACACCAAAAAACAGTCCTGACACTCTCTGGAGAGGCTGACAGCCAGTTTGCAATGAGACTTCAGAGACAGTAGCATTTAAAAAGCAAGTCAGGAGCATTTTAGCAAGGCTGGCTTCAACATTACGCCAATTTATTTTTTTCCCTCCACTGAAAGACTGCATTCATTTTTGCTCTGTTTTGCAGGATGGAAACACTGTAATTGTGGATTATTTTACCAATCACTCTCTTTGATGGCTTCATGAAAACAACCCACTCTCTCACCTCCCACTCAACTGAAACACTTTCAGGCCTTTGAGAGTTTAACAAAATGTTTGAGGAAGTAGATTTTCAAAAAATGACTAATGTACTTCGATATTAATTGAGAGAGTGCTTTTCCCTTTTCTTCGATATTGATTACCGTCTTGGTTCAAAGGCCCAAATGATATTTAACGTTCTTTTCTTCTGGTCGAAACCTGAGTGCGCTTTACATCTTACGGTCTTAATTTCTGCAGTATACTGAGAAGTGATCTGACTAGTGTGTTTGCTTATTACTTTATCGCTCTTCAGCTACAAATTGGACTTAAGCATTATTCCATGTCTTCATCTGATCAAGCCAAAGGGTTTTCACCTCTTACCGACAACCTCTTGACAAAATCAACTACATATAGGCATAGATACTTCTGAGACTTTACTTTTATTTACCCACTTTATACTTAATCTATTTTTTCGTCATTCAAATCAATTGGAATGTCAAAATCTTCTACGATTTTCATTTTCTGTGCTGTTAACAAGCACCTGTTTTGGCCTTCTTCTATCAGAACATATTGACAGAACATGAAAGATAAATGTGGTTCCCGGTTTTACCTAGAGCATAAACCTTGCCCATAATTCAGAGCCTATTGCTTACAGCCAATTGTATGAGTGGAGAGAATACTAATTTCTCTTAGTACCGCGGTAAAGCTTTGATGTTTGTGCTGTCCTTGTACTTGGAGTGTCTGTGTGTGCTAGACCTTTGCTGGAAACCTCAGGATACACACATGAAAATAACAAATTAACAAATATAAATGATTAGGTCTTTAAAAAAAAGAACGTCATCACTTTCTCTCTCTTTGTTCAAGGCTGGGTGTTCACAGTGTTAATTGCTCATCTTTTATAATCAGCTGGGTTCATTTACCAGAACTTACACTCTGCAGTTGTGCTATTGTCCCTCTAGTTAAAATGACTATTAGCTACAGACATATTCTGGATTGTTAATGTATTGTCCAATATAACAACTCAAACAAATGAACTGAACATGTTCATGCCAAATGTAGCTGGGATATTTAATGGTATAGTTCTGCCAAAAATGAAAAAGTTATCATGTACTCACCCTCATGTCATTAAAATCCATATGCATTTCTTTTAGTCTGAATTGAAGGCAAAATATCCAGTGAATAACTTAATTTTTTTTGTCCTTTTGGGGGCTTGAATTGTCTGTTTTTATTGTATAGAAAAGAGCATGTACTTATTGTGTTTATATTGCTGTCATGAGCTCAGCCTCTGTGGCTCCCTCCGATCACCACCAGAGGGAACCGTCACCGGAGTATTAGTGTCAATTTGGACTCCATTACCCACAACCCCATGCCTGGGGCTGATCACCGGCACAGATGTCAGCCATTACCCACAGACTATAAGAAGCACGCTCACGCTCACCACCTCGCGAAGTCTTGTTTTGCTGCTGCTGACATTTCTGAGCGTTTATTCCTGTTTGATCTCTCGTTGCCAACCCGATTGCCTTTGAACTCTGTCTGCCGCCTGCCTTGTGACCCTTGCTTTGTTTATTGGATTTACTTGTTGGACCTTCTAAGTGTAAGGGCTTTCTATTACAATGCTCGATGTTTGTTAACCAACAACCTGCCCTGTACCCTACTAATAATAGCCGGATAGCTTTTGTGTGCTCTTTGTTATCCAGCAGAGCACTCGACTGGGCTACGGCAGTATGGAGTGAGGATCGTGTTGTTTTCCCTTCTTTTGCTGGCTTCCTGCAAAACTTCAGAGAAGTATTTGAGCATTCAGTGGATGCCAAGGAGGTTGGGGAGCAGTTGCTTCAGCTTCGACAAGGCAAGAACACCGCGGCTGACTACGCGTTAACCTTCCGCATGCTGGCTGCTCAAACCGGATGGCCGGACGATCCTCTCAAACTGCTGTTTCGTAAAGGACTCAATGCCGAGTTACAGTCAGAACTCGCCTGCCGGGATGAGGGTAGATCCCTGGCTCAATTTATTGATCTGGCCATTCGCGTCGACAACCTTCTTCGAGCACACCGCCCACAGCGATTACCCACCTTCTCTGTCTCGACCAGTCCACCACAACCGGAGAGCGAACCCATGCAGCTGGGAGTCACACACATCAGCTCGGAGGAGAGGGAACGGCGAATTCAAAGGAATCTCTGTCTCTACTGTGGTCTGCCCGGACACATGAGATCACCCTGCCCCACATGCCCTCCTCGTAAAACTGCTGCGGTGAGTTCCAGTTCTCATTCACATACCTGTATTGAAATTCCAGTTATACTAAAGTTCAAGAGTAAAATTGTTCATACCACAGCTCTTGTCGATTCCGGTGCTGCTGGGAATTTCATAGACCGTGACTTTGCCAGAACTCATTCCATTCCTCTTGTTCCGTGTGTGTCTCATTTGGCAGTGGCAGCAGTAGACGGGCGTCCTCTGGGCTCCGGGCAGATTCAGCACACAACCGATGATCTCACTCTGTGCTCCGGGGCTTTCCACACTGAGACAATTCGCCTGTTCGTACTATCAACCTCTCAGACTCCGATCATCTTGGGTTTCCTGCCAAGAACAATGCCTATCCCACATTCCACCTTAAACAGAGAGCGACGGAGCTAGTTTCACCTCACCCGACCTCGCTAAACTACCTTGTGAATATCGGGACCTCGTTGAAGCCTTCAGCAAGACCAAGGCATCACAACTGCCCCCTCATCGCTCCACCGACTGTGCCATTGATCTGCTGCCAGGTTCTCATCCTCCCAAGGGTTGTGTATTTCCCCTTTCCCAACTTGAGTCTGCCGCTATGAAAGCCTACATAGAGGAGGAGTTAAGAAAGGGCTTCATTCGTCCATCCACTTCTCCTGCTTCAGCCGGCTTCTTCTTTGTAAAGAAAAAAGATGGAGGTCTCCGTCCTTGCATCGACTACCGAGGACTTAACGAACTGACCATCAAGTTCAGCTACCCGCTCCCACTCGTTCCTGCTGCCCTAGAACAACTACGCACCGCCAAGTTCTTCACCAAACTGGATTTGCACAGTGCCTACAATCTCATTCGCATAAAGGAGGGTGACGAATGGAAGACAGGCTTCTCAACCACCACTGGTCACTATGAGTACCTCGTTATGCCCTTCGGTTTGCTCAATAGTCCGTCTGTGTTTCAGGCCTTCATGAATGACGTCTTCAGGGACATGCTCAACCGCTGGGTCATCGTCTATATTGATGACATTCTTATCTGTTCGGACTCCTTCCACGAATGTGTAAATCACGTCCGGTCAGTCCTTCAACGTCTCATGCAGCATCAACTCTATGCAAAACTAGAGAAGTGTGAGTTTCACCAGGCCAAAATATCATTCCTGGGCTACATCATCAGTCCTGAGGGAGTCGCCATGGATGATTCCAAGGTACGCGCTGTTGTTAACTGGCCCCAGCCTACCACCATCAAGGAACTTCAGTGCTTCCTAGGATTCGCTAACTTCTACTGCCGCTTCATCCGCAACTTCAGCTCCATTTCCGCACCCTTAACGTCAATGATCAAGGGGTGTAAACAACGCCTCTCCTGGACACCGCCGGCCATCACAGCATTCCAAGAACTCAAGAACTGGTTCACTTCAGCTCCCATTCTACATCACCCTGACCCAGACCTGGAGTTCATAGTGGAGGTGGACGCCTCCAACACGGGCATTGGCGCTGTGCTCTCACAAAGACAGGGCAATTCTCCCAAGATGTATCCCTGCGCCTTCTTTTCTCACAAACTCACCCCCACAGAACAGAACTACGATGTCGGCAATCGGGAGTTACTCGCTATGAAGGCCGCCTTTGAGGAATGGCGGCATTGGTTGGAAGGGGCAAAACATCCGTTCGCTGTTCTCACGGATCACCGCAACCTAGAGTACCTTCGATCAGCCAAACGACTCAACCACAGGCAGGCCAGATGGGCTCTGTTTTTCACTCGGTTCAACTTCTCAGTCACCTACCGCCCAGGCTCTCAGAATACCAAGGCCGATGCTCTATCACGGCTCCATGAATCTCATGCATCTCCTTCCACCCAAGAACCCATTCTCTCTCCCAGCATCATCGTGGCTCCCGTGCAGTAGGATATTACAACTGAGATTTCCGAGGCCCATCTCACTGACCCTCCTCCAGCTGAATGTCCACCCAACCGCACCTATGTACCGCAAATTCTGAGGCAACGACTCCTTCAGTTGGTCCATTCCACCCCCAGTTCAGGCCACCCTGGCATCACTGCAACTACCCAACTCCTTACCAACCTCTACTGGTGGCCCTCACTCCAGACCGACACCATTTCCTTTGTTAGAGTCTGCTCTATTTGCAATACCTCTAAATCCACTCACCAACTCCCTGCCAGCCTCCTACAACCCCTCCCTATACCTCGACGTCCCTGGTCTCACATTGCCATTGACTTTGTCACAGAACTTCCACCATCCTCAGGGTATACCACCATCCTCACTGTCATCGACCGCTTCTCAAAGGCCTGTCGTCTCATTCCTCTACCCAAGTTACCCTCCGCACTCGAAACTGCTGAGGCATTGTGCAACCAGGTATTTAGATTCTACAGCCTCCCTGAGGATATCCTCTCTGACCGTGGTCCCCAATTCACCTCCCGAGTCTGGGCTTCTTTCTGCAAACTACGAAGCATAAATGTCAGCCTCACATCTGGATATCATCTGCAATCCAACGGTCAGGCTGAGAGATTAAACCAAGAACTCACCCGATTTCTCAGATCATACTGCCAACAGAACCAGACAGATTGGAGCCGTTACTTTCTTTGGGCCGAATACGCTCAGAACTCTCTCTGTAAGCCCTCAACCAATCTCACCCCATTCCAATGCATCCTGGGATTCCCCTGGTCTGGCGAACCGTCTGAACTCCCGGCCGTCGACTCCTGGCTCCGACGGAGTGAGGAGAGTTGGGACCAAGCTCATATTCATCTCCAGAGAGCCGTTCGTCGCACCAGGGAGCAGGCTGACCGCCATCGACGTCCCAACCCTGCCTATCGTCCTGGTCAGTGGGTATGGCTGTCTACCCGAGACCTTCGGCTTCCGAGCAAGAAGCTCAGTCCCAGGTACGTGGGTCCATTCAAAATACTTAAAGAAATAACTCCGGTTTCATTTAGATTGGCTTTACCTCCAAATTACCGTATCTCACCCACATTTCATGTCTCTTTGCTTAAGCCCGCTGGTGGGCCGAGAGGAGTGGAGGACCAGGAGGAGGCTGGTGACCAGAGTACCCCTCCACTCATCATCGACAGCGAGGAGGCTTACCAGGTCCACGAAATCCTGGATTCACGTCGCCGGGCCCGAGGTCTCCAGTACCTGGTGGACTGGGAGGGGTACAACCCGGAGGAACGCTCATGGGTGAATGCAGAGGACATCCTCGACCCCAGTCTGATAAACGACTTTCACAACTCCCATCCGGATCGGCCTGCCCCGAGACCTCGTGGAAGGCCTCGGCGTTGTGTACCTCCTCGCGTCTGGAGCCGCTCGCAGGGAGGGGGCTCTGTCACGAGCTCAACCTCTGTGGCTCCCTCCGATCACCACCAGAGGGAACCGTCACTGGAGTATTAGTGTCAATTTAGACTCCATTACCCACAACCCCGTGCCTGGGGCTGATCACCGGCACAGGTGTCAGCCATTACCCACAGACTATAAGAAGCACGCTCATGCTCACCACCTCGTGAAGTCTTGTTTTGCTGCTGCTGACATTTCTGAACGTTTATTCCTGTTTGATCTCTCGTTGCCAACCCGATTGCCTTTGAACTCTGTCTGTCTGCCGCCTGCCTTGTGACCCTTGCTTTGTTTATTGGATTTACTCTGTTGGACCGCCGCCTGCCTCGATCTTCTTTCCTGGACTCTGATTCTGTTTCTGGTTTGTCTACATTGCTCAGTTTGCTCCTGTTTGACCCTGATCTGTTTGTTTATGAGTTTGACTCTAATAAAGTTGCATATGGATCCTATTCACACTGACCCCGCGTCACAATTGCATTGCAAAACACTTTTGCTGCTATTGAGGTGGGATACAGGTAAGGTAAGTGACAAGCTTGATGGTATTGGGTAGGTTTAAGGGTGGGTTAGAGTATAAAGGATGGATCAACAATGTAATTATAAATGTAATTACAGAAATTAAGTACTGATGTAATTACATGCAGGTATTTTTTAAAATATAAGTACAATGTAAAAAACATATGTACACAGTAAGTGCATTGTATCAAATGATTAATTAAAATATAAGTACATAGTAGTATAGTATATAAACCATGAATGAATGAATGCGATGTTGTATGCCATTATGCTATGTTCTATACAGTCTAGATTTTGAAAGAGAGAGAAAAAAATCTCTCTTTCTATTTCTATCTCTTGTAGTCTGAGCAGTCTATAAACCTCTGGTTTTCTCTTAGTGAATGTCATTATGATCCTACTGTTGTCTAGTTGCAGTGACAGGGACCTTCAATCTAAATAGAACCTGGACTTGAGTTTGGGGAGAAAACCATGAAACTGCGTCATGGCAGTGATATGAATGGAACTCTGATTTGACCCTCCATGTCCATAGGACTCCAATCAGCCTCCATATAGTTAGACAGTAGGTACAGGCCCCATTACACTGCAGGAGAGTCAGTCATCATAGATATCCTTCCCGACAATAGAGACCTGAAGGTACTTTAACTCCAGAGCAAAGAACAGAGTGAATAGATGGAGTGGCTGAAAGGAAAAAGGCCACAATATGGAACACACATGTACACATGAAATGGGACAGGAACATGGGTTACACACCTCCCAGCCTGCTAGTGTACTGAACTAAAAGCTTTACCTGCGATGTATGGAATTTGATGCTTTTAAGACGTCAATATTCAATTTAACCAGAAACCTTACATAGCACAAAATTACAGGGTCGCTTCTTTGTTGTTACAAAACGTGGAGAACGATGGAGCCACAGATATGAAGCCACTGACAAATTCATAAGGGAAACCAACCCGATCTCACTGCAATTCGTATATGTTTGACAAGGTGGGTAATTCAATTTGTATGACCTCATACAATTTTATACAATTTGTAAAAAATCATATGTATTTTATAAGGTAGCAAGTTCGTAGGAATTTGTACAAAAGATCACACATAACCCTGCCCCTAAACTTAACAGTCACAGAAATCACACAAAATTGTATGAGGTTGTACAAATTTGCTACCTCGTAAAATATGTACATACTGGCATTGTGGAAACAGTAAAATAGTGTCATATATTTAACTGCCAATGTCATAGTTTGAATTATAATGAAATATAAGGGCTATAGGCTGACATTACAGAGCATTTCAAATGTACAAATAGTTAAACATGTCAACCTAAATCCAGCTATTTATACTAATACTATAATTAGGCAAGATCTCTAAAAACTGAACTGTAAACTAAACAATGATAAATGAAACCTAGCAAAGACTAAACTAAAACTAAACTGAAAACACAAATGGGGGATAAAATCAAAATAAAATAAAATAAAATTAAATTAAACAACCCTTAAATCACACTCAAAATCATTCAGTTGTACAGCATGGTTGTGACTGACACAATGTTAAAAAACTGTATATTCTCTACATTATAAAAACAACAACAACAGCAACAATAATAATAATTTGTGTACAATTTAAAGAGTTAATACAAACAGAAACAGCACCAGGTCATACTAATGATTTTTTTTGAGCGTTGCTTGTCCAATCAGTTAAAATGACTAAAAAATTAAATAAAATACATATTCTGGTTTGTTAATCTGTTGTTATAAATAAATGAATAAATATTATCATTGATATTATTAAAATTATAAAGGTTTTTTTTTTGTCTTATTATGGGTTTGAGTTACAATTCATTTTCATCATATAGAAAATAGCATAGTAATTCTGTCCTAACAAAACATATTAAAATGTTTTTTTTAATTAAATGAGGGAGAGTAAATAACATAATTTGCCTTTTTGGGTTAAACTGTAAATTGTAGTAAATTGTAATTGTAAAGAATTAATTGGTTATACTTTACAGTAAGATTCATTGGTAAACATTAGTCATATACATTAGTTAACATAAACTAAGAATAAACAATAATTCTACAGCATTTATTAATACAATTATTCAAATCAAAAGTTGTCTTTGTTAAAATTAACTGTATTTTTTGTTTGTTAACTGCACTGTATTTTTATTAAAGAAGAAGTCCACTTCCATAACAAAATTTACATATAATGTACTAACCCCCTTGTCATCTAAGATGTTCATGTCTTTCTTTCTTCAGTCGTAAAGAAATTATGTTTTCTCAGGGAAATATTTCAGGATTTTCTCCATATAATGGACTGCTATGGTGCTCCGATTTTGAACTTTCAAAATGCAGTTTAATGCGGCTTCAAACGATCCCAAATGCGGTTGTAAACGATCCCAGCTGAGGAAGAAGGGTCTTATCTAGCAAAAAATCAGTTATTTTTATTTTAAAAATACAACTTAAATACTTTTTAATCAAGGTTTGTCTTGCTCTCTCTGAACTCTGTGTATTCTGGCTCAAGACAGTTAGGGTATGTCGAAAAACTCTGATCGTCTTTTCTTCCTCAACTTCAAAACTCATTTCAAAATTATCCTGCATCGCTGCAGAAGTACCGACCCAGTCTTTGCAAAGTGAACATGCAAAGAAGATCAAACACCCATAACAAAAAAGGTAACACAGTGATCAATTTTGAAGTTGAGGGAGAACATGAGATGGGAGTTTTTCGACATACCCTAACTGTCATGAACAGGAAAAAAACAGAGGTCGGGAAGAGGAAAGGGAAGAAAAGGAAAGGACATGACATGTGGCCAAGTATGGTGACCCATACTCGGAATTTGTGCTCTGCATTTAACCCATCCAAGTACACACACACACTCAGAGCGAGAGCATATTGCTATCGCTGCGGTACCCGTGGAGCAGTTGGGGATTCGGTGCCTTGCTCAAGCCTGGTTACAAGCCTGGTTACAAGCCCGATTCCCTAACCATTAGGAGCAAGACAAGACGAGCGTTTGACATTAAAAAATAAATAAACTGTATTATTTTTATGAAAATAACCGATCGTTTCGCTAAATAAGACTCTTCTTCCTCTGCTGGGATCGTTTACAACCACATTTGGGATCGTTTGAAGCCGCATTTAAACTGCCTTTTGGAAGTTCAAACTCGGGGCACCATAGAAGTCCACTATATCGAAAAAAATCCTGAAATGTTTTCTTTAAAAATCACAGTTTCTTTACGAATGAAGAAAGAAAGACATTAACATCTTGGATGACAAGGGGGTGAGTACATTATCTGTCAATTTTTGTTCTGGAAGTGAACTTCTCCTTTAACTAACGTTAAGAAAGATTCATTAGTACAATAATAAATGTATTGTTCATTGTTTGTTCATGTTAGGTAATACATTAATGTTAACAAATGACACCTTACTGTAAAGTATTACCAATTAATTCAACAACAGAACAGCGCCAGCTATATCATTATACTACTAGTAATAAAACAACTAGTCACGCTGAACATGATATTCAGAGTGTTGCTTGTCCAATCAGATTAGAACTAACTGTTGTATAACTGAATTTTACAGTCTACAGCGTGTCCTGGATTACAGGAAAAGTTCTGTTAAATGTACAGGGAAAAAAAAAAAATCACTTACCAATTTCCCCCTGAACGTTCAGACTGCCTTGGACATGTGCTCTAGCTTTACCCTTTCTAAGCTGCTGACACATTAAAGTCCTCGCTCACTTCACCTCGGCGTATTGTCAAACGGGACGTGCCCGTCACATTTCCGTTCCTCCTTTCATTAGTACAGTAAGACCTGAAGGAGGAACAGAGGGTGAGAACCTAATACCTTTCTCCGAGTCGTCCCGCGTTCTCATTAACACATAAAAGAACCGTAATGAAGGTGTGACCTTGGTAGTGTTTTTGCGAAACCTGCGATTCAACAGTCAAGGTCTTAGGGGCAAGATAAGCCGCAGTGCATTTTAATCCCTCCTCTGCTGAGTGGGGCATCTGGTTAAATTACTGCCTTTTCACCTCGTCTCTTTGTAGCGAGGATTTCTGTTTCGTAAGTGCTTTTTTCGCTGTAGATCCCCCTACCCAACACCTAAGATCCATCTATTGTGTGATCATATTGAAGCAGACTTAAGCTCCAATCCCAGGCGTCCACGCAACACCAGAGGAGCACATTCCCAGGAACATGGTGAAAGACCTGCTATTCTGGGCGAGGGAAGGATTAGAAAAGTTTTCGAATGTTTTCCCTCTCTGCGAAAGCTCTTCCTGGTGCTGTTATGGTTGAATATCCAAAAGCAATTAACTTTTTCTTGCTGCCCTCTTGTACCGATGCCCCTTTGAACATCAACTTAGTCCAGTGCATGGTGCTTGAAATCCCAGGTTTCCAAGGCAACCAGCCACTAGTTCAGCATCACAACACCAGTTCTTCAACCAGGTTAATGACCAATCACAGATAAAAGACTGGACCCTTATCTATATACAAGACACGGTGCATATAGAGGGCGAATGCAAATAGAGCTCATTATTCTTTTGCATCTCCATCTCATACCAAACTAATACACACAACGCAGTTTGCTGTAAATAAAACCAACCCACTTTATACACTCTCATGCTAACAATGAACTCTTTGAGGTCTAGTCTTGCAGCACACTTGGGATC
Organism: Labeo calbasu; assembly: GCA_019740295.1. Lineage (NCBI taxonomy): Eukaryota > Metazoa > Chordata > Actinopteri > Cypriniformes > Cyprinidae > Labeo > Labeo calbasu. The sequence continues at coordinate 30,930 of JAHKKF010528944.1, forward strand.
TTAAAAAGGCGCCTCTCAGTGACACGACTCCTTTTTTGTCACTTTGGTGGGGTGTCACACGGTTCACCTTCAGGCATCTGAGAAAATAACAGCCCTCTCATCCCAAACAGACCGAGAAATGTTGTATGATGCAAAATGGAGGAATAATGTGCAAGAGAATCAAATGCATCCAAACAAGGAGAAGCTGAGTGAGAGTTACGGAGACACAGACGTCAAGTTCAAACAATAAGCACTGCCTACTAGTGTTGTGCGGCACACACTGTGGTACTCAAGTCTCCAAATACTGCCAGTGTCACAGTATTTTCCAAGTGAGAGTGCAGGAACATAAGCCCATTAATGGTAGGAGCATGGAAAAAAAGTTTTAGGAGTACAGTTCTTTCAGTTTAAGATTGAAGGCATATATTTTTTTTTTATTTATTTATTTTTTTGTGGTGATTATGATGATGATAATAATAAATAAACAAACAAACATAATATAGTAATTATTAGCATCACATTATATAAAATTCACTATAATAACAATAATAAAAAACATTAATCAACATAAAAATTTCATTGTACTAATAACATTTCAATATTCACTTAATAATAAATAAATAAATAAATAAAATAAAATAAAAAGTTTTTAACTTTTTACTGTAGTTGCAGTAGTAATACGATATTGTTAGTACTATATTATTTTTCATTTTATTAATATTTTAATATTCTAGTTATATTATTGTTATGTAGTTATTATTACTATATTATACATATCACACTACTTGAATATTAGTTAGTATTAATAATAATAATAATAATAATAATAATAATAATAATAATATTCTCTCCTGTATTAATAATTGTATATCATTATTATTATTATTTATTATTATTGGTCCCACTTTATATTAAGTGGCCTTAACTACTACGCACTTACATCAAAAAATAAGTACAATGTACTTAATGTGTTCATATTGTATTGCAAAACACGTTTGCTGCTATTGAGGTGGGATGCGAGTAAGGTTAGGGAGAGGTTTGGTGGTATGGGCAGGTTTAAGTGTGGGTTAAGGTGTAAGGGATGGGTCAACAGTGTAATTATAAATGTAATGTAATTACAGAAATTAATTACAGATGTAATTACATGTAAGTATTTTTAAGTACTTAGTTAAGGCCACTTAATATAAAGTGTGACTTTATTAATTATTATTCATAATAATGATAATTATTATTATTATTATGTTAATAAAATAAAATAAAATTTTAATATTAACATTTTACTTTCATTTTATTAACATTTTAATGTCCACTGTCATAATAAGAGGAAATAACTATAATTAATAGTAATTATATAGCTATTGCTGTTGATGTTATTAATATCACAACTTAAATATGGATGTGCAATTTTTAATATTCATTATAATTATTATTATTACTGCTACTAAAATTATTATTGGTTTTTAAAATCATTTTCACTGTAGTAGTAGTAGTAGTAATAATAATAATACTAATTATTATTTTTAGTAGTAGTAGTAGTAGTAGTATTTCTATTATTATTAACATTTTGTTTTCATTTATTAATACACTGACCAAAATTATGAACGCAACACTTTTGTTTTTGCCCCCATTTTTCATGAGCTGAACTCAAAAATCTAAGACTTTTTCTATGTACACAAAAGGCCTATTTCTCTCAAATATTGTTCACAAATCTGTGTTAGTAAGCACTTCTCCTTTGCCGAGATAATCCATCCTCCTCACAGGTGTGGCATATGAAGATGCTGATTAGACAGCATGATTATTGCACAGTTGTGTCTTAGGCTGGCCACAATAAAAGGCCACTCTAAAATGTGCAGTTTTACTGTATTGGGCATCCCAAACATGTTCAATGGGTGACATGTCTGGTGAGTATGCTGGCCATGCCAGAACTGTTTCAGCTTCCAGGAATTGTGTACAGATCCTTGCAACATGGGGCTGTGCATTATCATGCTGCAACATGAGGTGATGGTCGTGGATGAATGGCACAACA
>JAHKKF010528948.1:0-23872 GCA_019740295.1 Labeo calbasu
TAATAATAGTAATAGTAGTAAATTATTATTATTATTATTATTATTATTATTATTATTATTATTATTATTATAAATATTAACCCAAATTACCATTATTATTAGAAATATGGTATAGCAATAATAATAATAATTATTATTATTATTAACTCCAAATATTCTGTCATGTTTGTCATGAGTATAATAATAATAATAATAATAGTAATAATAATATTACTATTGTTGTTGTTGTTGTTAATATTAATACTAATAATAGTAATTATTAATAATATATTATTATTATTATAGCATTATAATAATATTATTATTATAATAGTCTGTTGAGTTTTAAATGGCATGTAAATATTAATATTATTATTAGGAACATGGCTTACACACTTTAAAAAAAAAAATGACATTTTGAGTTAATATTACTATTCTTATTATTTTAATAATAAATGAGGGGTAATAATAAATAACGCAAACAGTCTGTTTTGGCATGTAAATATTAACATTATTTACAGTATTAGAAATATGGCTTACATGCGTTATAATTATTATAACCTAATATTAGAATATTAAAGAAATACTCTGAGTTATTATTATTATTTATATTAATTACACCTTTTTTCTTTCTCTTCTTTGTTTTATTATAGCTATTATTATTATTATTACCAAAAAAAATCCTGTTCGCCAGTTCATCACAGAACTTTCAAAAAATTTTGTTTTGCTTTGTTTTGCTTTTGTTTAGTTTGTTTTGTTTTGCTTTGTTTTTTTATGGTTGCCAATGGTGTACAGGTGCTTTAAAATGACACGTATAGCGGAGAACCCTTGCAGAAATGTTGTTTCAGTGTTGTTCTTACCAGAGTAAATGTTCAGAAATCATAGTGCTACAGCGGAGGTCTTATGACCCCAGAAAGTGAAGTCCATTCCCTTGAGAAAGTACCTCACTTTTTTGTAAAGGGTTACAAATGCCCGGCCCTTCAGAAACATCTCTTGTGAACAGTAGGGCGCGCAGACACCTGGCTCCATTTTGCCGCCGAGGTCTGATGACTTTTATCCTAGCTGTGTGAGCGACTCCATCCATCACGGCAAATTTTATCTCCTGTAACGATCCCTCGTTTCTCAGCCTGTCTGGGGTCTAATGGAGGAGAACGGAGATGGATTGGGAGGTGGGATGTCGATGACAGCTTTGGGGCACGGCCCTTTGAGGATACCCCTGCCATTGGCGGGTGTTTTGTTTTGTAATTGCACCTATTAATTATTATTGTGGTTTTGATTGCTCTCTTTAACTTTTATGGGTGGAACGTGAGGCGGTCAAAGCGTTTGTTCTGTTCTGTTCTGTTCCGCTGCAGTATGTTTCAGGGGTTAATGTGCATATGATGCTCAATTATTTGTCCTCACTTAATGTCGATCAAAGGGGGCTGACGTCAGACATGCCATTAAATTAGATTGTTAATTCGATTTTGAGCTTGTTTTCGTTGTTTAAAGGCCAGTGAAGCATGTAATGATACTTGATAAAATAGAGAGTTTGGCATACTGGACACTTAGCCAGAGATACACCATTTGCCTTTATCAGCTAGGCTTTAATTGGCTAATAAAGTGTAGTTGTGCATGGGGTAAGATAACTGTATATTTTGTGTCCTGTCACTATAAATTAAAAGAGGGGCATACACTGCATTTTTAAAAATAATGATTTTATTTTATTTTATTTTATTACATGTCAAAGTAAATTTTAGAATTAAAAATGTATTATTATTATTATTATTATTATTATTTATTATTATATTTAAAAAGGGGCCATCATACACTGTGTTTTATTTTATTTTATTTTATTTCATATATTATTTAAATTTTTATTGCAATTTTATTTTATTGCAGTTTTATTGCATGTCAAAATAAATCTAAATACTACTACTACTACTAATTATTATTATTAAAAATATTTGCAAATAATACATTTGTTTACTGCACTTCTGGGTTATTGTCAACTAAAATCAAATAAATGATTAAAAACATTGTAAATAAAATTAAGTACATTCATTAAATAATTTTAAATTATCGTTGTTGTTGTTGTTGTTGTTGTTATTATTATTGTTATTATTATTATTATTAGTATTAAAAATATATTGCAAAAAAAATATTTTCTACATGTCTGGGTTGTTATGACTATGATAACTAAAATCATAAAAAAAAATCTTTGTTAAAAAAAATCTAAATAAAATGTATATAAAAATGTAAAAAGTATAGATATTAAAAAATGAATAAAAATGACAAAAACGCATCACAACAAAATGACTAAAGCATTAACTAAAATTAGAATGAAAACAGCAAGTGTAAAAATAAACCAATTAAAAATTCTAAATAAAAAAATATCAAAAAATATCAAAATAAAATAAAAGTCATAATAAAGTCATTAATCAAAAATATAATAATATCTAAGTGATGCTGAAATAACACTACTTAATAGTAAGTTTTCTGGCTGGTTTATCGTAATATGCAGTCATATTTATCATGCCGTATGTTGCAGCTGCTTTCTACAAATTTCAGAAAATAGCAGACTATCTGAAATAATCAGGATTATTATTTTCGTATATTTTTCTACTCCATTTCTCTTTGCAACAGATCAAAATTGAGCTTACCCCACTCAGACTTACTAAAGCAAGTATCCTGTACTGTAAGGCCTTGAATTTGTTCATAAAAATTACAATCTCGTCATCATCTGCCCACAGAATACTGAAAAAAAAAAAAAAATGAATTTTCACTTCGGTTAGATGTTTTCCGGTAAAACACATTGTCCTTTTTTAATACCTCTATCTCTGTACCTCACACTGAGCCATGAGTAAAACCTACGAGTGGTTGCTAGTAATGTTTTCTATTTTTGCTAGCCTCCAGTGATTCATAGTGCTATTCAGGGACATTCACCCTTTTGTATCACAGTACAAGCTGTTATTTTGCATTTCATTATGTCTTAACCTTAATTGTGGTGTTTTTAAAGCAATCAATAAACCCCTGGAATTACATCCGTTATCCCAAATACAGCCATCCGCAGCTGTTTTGCCCTCCGGGTCGGTTTGCACTCGTTCGAACCACAGAAACTACTGAATAGACACTGGCACGGTTTTGTAATGTTATCAGGATCACATGCGGTCAATACCGCACTCAGCGTTGTCTGTTTTGCTTTTGTTGGGAATCGTAGTGGATCGATTGACTGAAATGATTTTGATTGACAGCAGCTTATTGACTCGTTGCGCACATGCTTGAAACAGGTTCACTTCTATAGTCGTCTCTCAATTTGCCGTCACACGGTTAGGAATCAATGGCAGATGGGTCGGAAAACAGCGTGCACTTCTAGTGCATTAACGGGTTGCTAATTAACTGTTGCTTTTATCTGCCAAATCTACGAATCCTTTGAAGGGAAAGTGCAGTTAAATTCCCGTGAATGTACATTTACGGCCTCCTTTGATCGAAAAGGTTGTATTGGGTAAGAGTAACCTTTTTTCCGAGGCGATTTGGCTAACAGCGATGCTTTCTGCTACCTTAGTATGTGAACCCTGAAGAGACTTTGAAAACTTTTGTTTGCTTTCTTGAAATTGGTTTCGTCAGGTAATGTGCTTTTCAGAAAATTTTGCTCTTATTTCTCCAGAGAAGAGCTGCTCTTTTGTATCATACTTTTTTTTTTGAGATGATTCTCTCCTCCTGCCAGATGCAACTGGTAGGTCATTAGACGCAGTGCCACTGCAAGCATCAATCTGAAGTGCATTAAATCTTGAAGCTCTTTTTGCAGTCATTATGTAACGTTTCATCGTATCAGTGACAGCATTCCTCACTTTTATTCGGTGCCGCTGATCCACTTACTAACACCCGTTTCAAGTTAATTTAAGTGTATGAAGTGCTTGTCTCTTCAGTCATAATAATGGAGTCAAGGTTTGGATTGGTTGAGCACAGGACGCTATGAATATAAATGGTGAAAAGTCTCATGGTTGTCAAATTTACTGTGTAATAATAATAATAATAATAAAAAACAAAAAGTGCACAAAAATGACAATAAACCAAAGATAAAATAAAATGTTTATAGTAATGATATTAATAGTAGTGTCTTTTTTGTTTTATATTTTATTGATAATATAAGAAATGTTATAAAATAAATAAATAAATACATGACTAATGTTGTAATAATAAGTAATAATAAGATATATTGTATTTTATTATTATTATTATTATTATTATTATTATTATTATTATTGTCATTAGCAGTACTAGTTTATAAATTAATTTTTTACAGTAAATATAATTTAATTTTTTAATAAATAAATGAACTAAAAATAAAATAAATTGTTTATAATTATTTTAATTATTAGTATATGCATTTTTCTTTTTGTTTTATGCATTGTTGATAATACAATAAATGTAATAAAAAACACAAAAATAAATAAATAAATAAATAACAAGAATTACAATAAATTATATTGGGTAGTATTTACATTTGTTCTTTTTTTGTTTTATGTATTATTAAAAATATCAGAAATTATATAAAAAATAATAAATAAAACAACAACAATATTTTTAATAAAAGCAATGACAATAGTAATTCCTTCTTATTATAAAATACATAATATTTTATTTATCTTTTATTTAAATTATTATTATTATTACTATTATTATTAGCAGTACTAGTATATACATTTTATTTTTATTTGTTTTATGTAATGGTATTTATATAATGATAAATGTTATTTCAATAATAATAATAATAATAACAAAAATAAAATTAAATGTTTATAATAATAATAATAATAATAATAATTAGTAGTATTGCTTTCTTTTTTGTTTATTGTTGTTATTATTATTTTGTTGTTGTTGTTGTTGTTGTTGTTGTTGTTGTTGTTGTTGTTTTTATTTTGTTCTGTTTTTATTATTATTATTACTTTTATGTGACATTTGCTCTGGTTCATTAAACTGCCAAAACTGCTAACATTTTACAATAAGGTTCACAAATCAGGTATCATGAATTGACAATAAACAATAGTCTATTTATAACATAACATTAACCAAAACAAATGCTGTAAAAATATTCATTGTTAGTTTAACTCTAACATTAACGAACTGAACCTTACTGTAAAGCATTCCAAAATTTGTAGCAGATGTTTTTTGTTTGGCGACGTGAACTCCCAGCATACGTTTTCCATACAAATTCAGCTCCATCCCTTCCTGCTTTAGCACAAAACGACTCCAATTTATGGCCCTTCATCACATTCTAATTAAAATGTTGGCCAGTTGCAATGGTTATGTAGCCGTGCCAGAGTAAAGGACTGCCGTCTGGTGTTTGTGAGGAGGCCGGGGATCTAAATGACAAGAGGTCTCTGGGCTCAGATGGCCGAGCAAAGGGTCAGTGGCACCACAAACACTCATCACCCAATGTCCTGTCTGCAGGAAAACCTCGTTTTGAGCTGTCTCATTTTCTCCTCTGCTAGACAGAAACAAGAACCGCTCTGAAACAGAAACTAATCTGTAGGTCACTTCGACCATAGTTAAAGGAATAGTTCACCTGAAAATGAAATTTTGCCCTCTTCTTCATCAGAGCAGATTTGAAGAATTTAGCATTGCATCACCTTTTCTCATCCAGCCATTGCATCACATAAATACACTTGAATTTAGTAATGAAGTCATGTTCTTGTCCGAGCATTTCCCCAGAATTCCTCCTCTTACTGGTCCTACAGAGATCAAACTAGAACACAAGGAATTTATGTGCTCTGCATTGCATAACAGATATGCAATCCAATGAATACAGATGGGATGATAAATGTCTGTTTGCAACTAAGATGCAGATGACATTGATTGACTGCTTATGATTTACATAATTGTGCCGCATTTCCAATAAGAAACAGCTTTTGCAGGATGTTCTTGGTGTTTATTTAAAGAACTGCTGTGTCATGCGGAGTGGCTGGAAACGAGCTGGCTTGAAAAGTATTGGTTGGATGTAAAAACCTGTTCATTGAGGGAATTCGTTTGTAAAGCAATGAGCAAAGCATAAGCCATTGCAAATTACCTAGAGAGTTACATTTTGAAATTTGCATTTGTAATTTGTAAGGTTAATGAATAAGCGATTGATTGATTGAAGTGGGGAATGCCATCGGGGATTAAATATTACTGTATTTATTAACCTTTTTAATAACAAAATTAACATACTAAACAGTAGGTTTTTAACATTACCTGAAGAAAATGAGAGTATCTGGCTGCATTTAAAATTGCTGAAGATAGTGTTGTGTGCCAGTGCAAAGTGTTTTTTAGCATGTTTCAATGTGGTTGCTACAAGTAGGTGGCTATTTACTCATCCAATTAAGTCAAAAGAGTCTAAGTCTTTATTATATTCTGGTGCCTACACTCTCAGAAGAAAAACAAAGCTGTCACTGAGGTGGTATCCTTTTAAAATGTATACATTTGTAAATTATTTACCCCTAAGGGCTGCATACAAGAACCTTAAGGGTACATATTAGTAGCTTAATGTACATTTTTGTGCCTTTTGAAAAGCTACTAGCTTTATGTCTTTTTTATGAGTGTAGATACTGTATTGTTAATGAAACAGTCTGGCCAAAAATGAAAACTTGCTTAAAAAAAATGTACCCACCCTTAGGACGTCAAAGATGTAGATGAGTTTGTTTCTTCATCGGAACATATTTGGAGGAAGTTGACGTCATGTCATTGCTCACCGATAAATCCTCTGCGGTGAATGGGTGCCGTCAGAATGAGAGGCCGAACAGCTGATAAAAACATCACAATAATCAATAAGTAATCCACACAACTACAGTCCATCAGTTAACCTTTGCGAAGCAACTAATAATGCTTTCTCAATTGAAACAATTGTCTTGTCTAGGAACCTATTAAATCCATTTTATTTTTTCCCCAAATTCCGTTTTGTTTTTTTGTTTTGTTTAGTTCTGTTCTGTTTTTTGGTTTCAAAGTTCTGTTTTTTTTCCATTTAATTTTTTCTGGATTCCATTTTTTTCGAGTTTTAATTTCTCTAGACTCTGTTATAATAGGTAAATTGCATTTTAATAATCAATATATGTATATTTAATCAAAAAAGCATATTTCATGAATCAAAACAGCAATGTATATATTTTTGTTTTATTATTTTTTTACCTTTTTTTTCTCAAATTCACTTTTATGTTTACCAAATTATGTGTATATATATATATTATTTACCAAATATTCCTTTAAAAAATAATGGTTTAGTTATAATTTTATTGTAAGTAGGACTACTATCATTACGTTGAGTCATATGTTTCTGTCATAGTTTCTTAAAGTTAAACCGAACTAATATTTTGATGGATTGCTGTGAAGAAGCTTAAATTTCTGTTTGTATGGGTCAAAATTATTGAAATTTATTTTATGCCAAAAATCATTCAGATATTAAGCAAAGATCATGATCCATGAAGGTATTTTGTAAATTTCCTACCGTAAATATATCTAAACTTAATTTTTGATTAGTAATATGCCTTGCTAAGAACTTCATTTGGACAACTTGAAAGGTGATTTTCTCAATATTTTGATTTTTTGCACCCTCAGATTCTAGATTTTCAAATAGTTGTATCTCAGCCAAATATTGTTCTATCCTAACAAACCATACATCAATGAAGAGCTTATTTATTCAAACTCAAATAAAAAAAAAAATTGTCCCTTATTATGACCAGGGTGGTCCAGGGTCACATGATATGAGGATAGTTTTTTAAAAGAAACTAAAATACTCATAAAGTGACTCTCAGAGCAGTATTAGAGACTATGTTTGTGTTCATGTACTCATATATTGAGGCGGTAGAGGCTGAAAATACAGCGAGCATTACATGCACTTCAGTATGCGTGTAGCAAATGAAACTGCGCGTCTGCACCATTCATTCACACAGGACATGCAGGATTCATATTTAAAGTCTTTTTGCGACTTAATATTCACCGACCTAGTGTCCTCCATATCGCATTTTAATTTAAGTGTGCTGACCTACTTTTGATTTATTCATTCAGTTTGGCAAATTTCGTGACATTTATGCTTTATACAGCAAATTCCATTTTTATGACTGGATTCTGCGATTCAGTCTGCGTTTTCCACATTGCGGAAATCATAGGGCCCTACTTGTCTGAATCAGTAGAGAAATATGTCCATTTACTGCAGAGGATCCATTGATCAGAAACTGATGTATTTCTGAATTATCTATTTCTTTTCAGTGTAATTCTGTTGATTTTTTTTATTTTTTTGTTTTTTTCATTTTTATTTATTTTTTTCGTCTGAGTCTGATTGCTTCTAAAAGTAACAGCACCCAAGTAAATATTAATTTAAAAACGTATCAGTATAAATATTTTGCTGATTAATTTTTAATCTGATATAAATATTGGCAGACTTTGCAATTGGCACAACCTCCTTTCACAAAAACATGCAATTTTGGGCAAGGTCAAATGCAGAATTAAAGTTACACTAATGAATTTTCTTAGTTCTTTCTTCATCTACGCAAAGAGCTTGGTTACATTTGGACATTTCTCACATCTCTCTAATCACTATAAAATCACTCTAATAATTAATTTGCAGATGGTTCCGGCCGAGACCAGATCAGTTGATGTTCCTCTTGTTTATTTTCATTCCCATGAGCTCATCTGCTTGTCTGGTCATCATCAATGTCACATGTGTCTGATCATGTCTCATGTTTTCTCAGGAAGAGCAGTCCGAATGGCACGTGTCAGTAGTATTAGGGATTACCCCTCACAAACCTAATGTTCTCATGTGCATACTAGATAAACAGAGATATTTACCGCAGGCAATCTGATTTCAGGTCAGTCATTATTGGCCGTTTCACTTACACAACGTTTTTTTGGCCAATCGCTCAACGGAGAGGCCGTTGCGGGTTATTTCATTAGAGATGGTAATCAATAGACAAGTAGCAGAATCATTGATTTTTTTTTTTTTTTTTTTTTTTTTTTTGGCTGCAACACAAAGTATCTGCATGAGATATCTGTTGAGGGAGAGGAAGTATTTAATCTGGAAGTGATATGAGAAAAACAATTTTTTTTTACACTTTTCTGTACTTTTTCTTTTACTTTAAATGGTGCAGAATCTTAAATATTTTTTCATTTTGTTTTTATGTATGATTTGTTTTCGACATTCGGCAACTTTTTTAAAATTGTAAAAATACAAACACATTTTAAAGGTTCTAAAATTGTTAATCTCCAGATTTGTTTATTTTCAAATTTAAATTCTTACTTTTAAAATTCTCTCAGAATTTTGAACCCCACTTTGGTCTTTTTTTCAGAACACTCAGAACACTTTTTTCAGCTATATGAGTTGACTACACTAATGTGAAATACTTCCTTCAAAACTGGGAAATGTCTTTTGATTTCCACTGCTATGAAGTTGGTCCATGAGGGAGAAACTTTAAGGACATTTAAGTTCATTTTCCAAGTCATATTGAATCTCTCATAAATCTCAGATGTTGATGTAATGCACTTATGCTCTTTCTGTGGTTGAACATGCATTTGGCTCTATCTGTGCTTAGATTTAGTATGTGGTGTTGTTATACCACTGATCCTCCTTGGGGATTAAACGAAGAGGATTTGAACTTTAAAAACTCTCATCCTTGGGAAATTTGAAAAACAGAAGCAGACAGACAAGCAGTCATGTTTTTTTTTATTTATTTATGTATTTATTTTTTGTCTAAGCTCAAGCTTGGTAATAGCAGAGCAGAGTAATTATAGTTTTTATGTGTTATTTTCAATTTGTCATTCAAACGTATTTATTTTTTCAAGATTTTTTAATTTTTTTAAATTTTATTTGTTTTATTTTACCCATAAAACCCTTTCTATTCATAAAAGCATACAATAACAGCACACAAATAAAAAAGTTTGGAACATTTTATTTCTTGCGTCCTTTCCTTGTGAATAGTCTTGAAGACATCTTATTGAGCAATATTTACTGCTATTCACATCACGTCTCACATCACGTTGCTTGCCAAGGTCGTAACAGTCTTTATTAGCTTAGTTAGCCACTGGCTTGTCAGTGTAAATTTTACTGTTACAGGACAATCAAACAATGTTTAAAAACTTTCATATATTCAGATGACATGCACAGCTCTCCATATCACCTTACAAGGTTTTAGTCACGGTTGTCGACCAGTCTGAGCCGCTGAGGCCTTTTTAATACTGTTGCGTAAGTCTGACCCCCCACCCAAGTGTGTGATGGCCTTTTTTTTTTTTTTTTTTGGGTTCTTCAGACAGTGGAAGTGATAGACCAACTCAGAAGTGATTGGATTCTGCTTCCCATTCTCTCCCACCTGTCTGGGTTTTTTTTTCATGTTCTCAAAGGCGACATCTCTCATTCAGTGTTTTCTTAAAAACTTGATATTTTTCGATTTTCAAGGTCACCACAGTCTGCGGCTCAAGGGACAAGACCTTCTCTTTGACAGCGACTGTCACCTTCAGTCTGAAAGTGCCCAACAGATATTATAGAGGCCCGTGTGTGTTACATAACACACTATATGTCATCTAGACACCAACTGACCAGTCAGAATATAACATTGCAACTTGAAAACAGGAAAAACAAAACATGACAATTAAACACATTCATCAAAATCTTGAAAAATGAGCAGCCTTTCATAACACCATAAGATGATTAAAGGATTTCCTGATAATTTACTCAGCCCCGTGTCATCCAAGATGTTTATGTCTTTCTTTATTCACTCAAAAAGAAATGAAGGTTTTTGAGGAAAACATTCCAGGATTTTTCTCCACATAGTACATTATCTGTAAATTGTTGTTCTGGAAGTGGACTTCTCCTTTAATTCTTCATCTGTGTAATTTGGTTCAGTAGGTCGAAAAACTTGATCTATTTTCTTCTCCAACTTCAAAATTGTCCGACATCTTTGTTTTACCTTTTTTGATAGAGCGCTTGACTTTCATTGCACGTTTGCTTTGTAAACACTGGGTTGGTACTTCCGCCTATGTCACGTGTGACCTTTTCAACGTGATTACATAATGTGTGAAGTTGAGCTAGTGCACGACACGCTTTTGTGGTTAAAAGTATATAAATGACTGGTCGTTTTGCTAGATAAGACCCTTATTCTTTGGCTGGGATCATGTAGAGCCCTTTGAGGCTGCATTCAAACTGCAATTTGGACCTTTAACCCATTGATTAAAGTCCACTATATGGAGAAAAATTCTGAATTTCTTTTCATCTGAAGAAAGAAAGACATGAACATTTTGGATGACATAGGGATAAGTAAATTATGAGGAAATTTTAATTCTGGAGTGAACTAATCCTTTAAAAAGGTGCAATTTACGACAACTCTTTATGAAATTAGGATGCTGCGCTTGGGTGGCTATAAAAAGACATAAAATTGACAAGAATATAACATTTACACACTTTACTCGGGCATTTTGTTATTTGGTTCAAACCCTGCTTACTTTCCACTAAGATTTTTCAGTTTCAGTCCATAATTTAGTGTTTGTGCAGTGTTATTAACGTTTATTTTATGTTATTATTTTTTTTTTTTGGCATAAACCTAATAGGTTGAAGGATGACTGTGAAAACAGATTTTTTCTGAAGATAATGGTTTATAAAACACTATATGACTATTTTGTATAGTAACTATATGATTTTAAGTCAAAAGTATATGTATAATTATATATTTTTTTATTTAGTTTTTATTTTATTTAGATTCTGTCATTCTTTCTTAGATTCACTTTTTTCAAGCTTTTTCAATTTTTTATTATTTATTTATTTATTTTATTGTAGTATACAGGTTTAGGTTTTTTAAACCAATTTAAATATTACTGTCATTGATGTAAAACACAGAAATTATTCTGATCAATTTCCTTCTTTCTTTTGCATGACTCATGATGTCGCCGCTGATGTCATTGTGATGACAGGTAAGATTCACACAGTTCCTTTGCTTTTTCCCGCCACGGAATGATGAAATGTTGTCAAGTACCAAACTCCATTAAACATCAGACAATATCAGTTTAACGCAAATGAATATAAACGAGCGTCATTAAGTAATTTCAACTGACATTCATCACTGCTCTTTCAAAATCCCTTCCGTGGGAATATTCTTTTAAAATTTTGACATCAAAATCTCATATTCTCACAATACGTTTTACGGAGAGACATTCGTTAGAGCTCTATCATCCTTCTCTCCCTTTGGATCTGACCTCTTGACTCTGAAGCTTGGAGAATGTGATTGTCACAATAAAGTTAAATTGGTTTCTCTCACACTGTTGCGTAGTTGCGTAACCTGACCGTGATGCTCAGTGCTTATAAAAATAATGAGAAAATAATGGCTCATTAATGAGCACATTAGACTTTAAACAGAAAAAACGTGTCTGTTGTGCCCCCGACTGCACTCAAGGTAGGATGCCGTAGTATTTGTTTCAGAGGGAAGTGTAATTGTAAAAGGGAGGTCACGGCTGACCTGAGACCTCCGTCTTGATTAATGGCTTTTGGACTGAAACACACACTGTCTTGCAGCTGTTCGTTTTGGTCTGTTAAGTTCTGTCCCGGTTTCATCTGGTCATTTAGATCAAACAGTCGTCTAGTCGTGAAGGTAGTTGCGGTGAAAAGCCCTGTTGGGAAAGGGTCTCATCTGTTCTGAACAGTTTTGGTTGCTCTATAATTTTAATCAAGGCCGTATTCTAGTCTGGACCATTTTGTCCTTTAAAATTTAAAATAAGTACTGAATTAGGCAGGACTTGGTTATTAAGCTCATTTTTCTTCACGTAAACTTGCTGTCACGAATCAGCGACCTCTTATTGGCTTTCAAACAAAAGATGCATGCAGAAATCCCTTAAGGGATGCCTAACAAAATTGTAATCATGGAGTTGCACTTTTAAATAAACGTATTAGCTCTTTCCCAGGACAATTCTTCATGTTAAACAACCAAACCTTGTCCTTGTCCTCTTGCTACCTCATGTACAACCTTGATTTTTGCTGTTTTCGAAGTCTAAGTTTCCTAAGTTTCCTGTTTCCTAATGCAAAACTCTAGGGTGTTTAGGGTGGTTGCTGTGTGGATGTTGTTTTTAGCATATTAATATGCAGTTTCTAGTGTTTTTAATAAGTTTCTATGCATTTTCTAGGACACTGCTAGGTCTTTGCAAGGAATTATTTATTCATTTATTTATTTGTAATTCAGGTCTAACACAAATTCACCAAAGTTTATAAGGGAGGGTTGGTGTTTTGTGCAAATCTCTGTTTCTAAGTATGAACAATGCATATGATGTTTTGCTTCACTACAAAGATGACGTGCGCTAAAATTGGCATTCTGGGTTCAGATTAACACAGGGAGATGGAAATAATTTTTTGATGCTGCACTGAAAAAAAAAAACAAAACCAAAAGGAATGAAGCTGAAAGAGCTGTAAGACGATGTGCAAGCTCCCTCCACCTGTGAACAGAGAGTCTCACAGAATGTGGTTTGTTGATTTCTGTAGCCTACAATGCATTTCGGTGGTTGAGCTGTAATTGTTTTAGGTCATTAGTCCTGTGGCACCTGGTTCTGGGAGTGATTTTGCTAATTTTAGTACAGTGATTACTGATATCCAGGGATCTGTAAAACCGAGATCTGGGTAATTGCACTGTGTATTGAATGCCTGTAAACCAGCCCTTGAGACTCAAACTAAGCTCATATTAAATCAAAATGGGAAGATATTATTATGCACAATATGATATAAATGTATACACTGCCGATCAAAGGTTTGGGGTCGGTAAGATTTTTAAAGAAGTCTTTTTCTGCTCATCAAAGCTGTGTTTGTTTGTTTAAAAAAAACTGAAAAATACTTAATATTGTGAAATATTATTGCAATTTAAAATATTGTTTTTCTATTTTAATATACTTTAAAGTAGAATTTATTCCTGTGATGCAAAGCTGAATTTTCAGCATCATTTGTTCAGCCTTTAGTGTCACATGATCCTTCAGTAATTCTAATATGCTGATTTATTATCAGTGTTGGGAAACAGTTGTGCTGTTTAATTTTTATTTTTTATTTTTGGAACCTGTAATACTCTTTTCAGGATTCCTTGATCAATTAAACATTAAAAAGAGCAAGAATTTTAAATAAAAAGAATTTATTTAAAATAGAAGTCTTTTGTAACAGTATACGCTAGCTTTAAAAGTTTGGGGTCAGTACATTTTTTCTTTCTTTCTTTGATTGAAAGAAATTAATACTTTTATTCAGCCAGGATGTGTTAAATTGATAAAAAGTGATAGTAATGTCATATATTGTTAGACGATCTGAAATAAATGCTGTTCTTTTAAACTTTTTATTCATTGACGAATCCTGAAAAAAAGTATCACAGGTTCCAAATAAATATTAAGCAGCACAACTGTTTCCATATTAGTATACATTTATTATTATTTCTGTTATTATGTGGTATTTTAATCTAAACTTGAAAATAAATGTAACATTTATTGTATCATTTTTTTATTTTATTTTATTTTACGATAGTAGAGTATTATTAAACTTTGTGGCCCTTCTGTTACACAGCTCCAGACAGGCACTAAAACATGGTTGTCTGGTCTGGCCACCCTGTAGCCCAATATAACAGTCTAGATGGCCCGTCAAGGGCCACATTGATGCAACTCCCCTTAATTTACCCTCCTTTCGGGTCAATAACTGAGACGTCTTCCAGCAACAGCTGTGGAGTCAATACTGGTTAAGTACAAGGCTAAAGAGTGTTGAAACAAGAGAAACATTGCATAATTGGTCATAATTAGCATCGTTACTAACAAAAAGTGCCCTGCTGAAACAAAGGCCAGTCTGCCAGTGCAGCTTCGAACAATTATTATCAGACTATATGACGAGTGAAAAGGAGAAACTCAATAAGGCCATTACTTAACTAGACAGTAGTGCTTAACTAAGCTAAGGAGAAAAGAAATGCAAAGGTAGCAGTTGCTCCTAAGCTGTTTATTGAGAGACTATCTACATGCATTTATTCAGCTTTCACCAAGGTCACATATTTATGTGCATTAATTATAAAAAAAAAAAAATAGTCTGTTAATGGCCCAGAGATTGCTTGGCCTTGAAATGATCTCTCCTGGCAGAGGAAAAGATGCTCACGTCATATAAATGTTCCCATGTAAAAACCCTTTATAATATTTCTGATGTATTATTCATGCGCGTGAGGCCTTTTCTTAAAAAGGCTGATGACATGATAATAGCGTTTAATTAGTTAATGGAAGGAATGAGATTCAGGTCATGTACTATTAAAAATGGAGAACTCAAAGGATTTAATTGAACCCTTATTTATGCCGGCCTTTGCTTTCTCGTGTTATCCATCAGAGAAGGGAAGTACTGAGTCAACTTTGGCGAAATGGGCAAATTGAAGTGTGACGTCCAATGAATGAATCACAGAAGCACTCTGATTAGATTTAGTGGGTTAAGGCTGATTGCACTTACTTGATGTGCAGGTTGAAGTAGTGCAAATCAATCGTAACAGACATCGGACACCTATTACAGACTTACGGGATTGTGTTAACAGAAAATCTCATGATGGTACACGGTGATCATTTCATGCTTTGAAAAGGGACGTGACCTCCAGTTATTGAACGTTTATAGATCCGTAAACGTGAACTTGCGAAAATTGCTTTTCTCATGCTTGCGTCGCAACACTAGCACTTTCAGTACATATGTTACAGGGACATTGCATTCTGGACCAGTCTGAGGTTATACATGAATGCGTTTGACAGACGCTTTTATGCAATGAATTCAAGCTGTGTTTTATCACTTCAAGTATTCTATAATTCAAGACACGACCTTGGCATGCTAGCGTCACGCCCTATGTGTTTAGGTAGACTGTGAGGGGGTTTCAAGAGCTAAAATTGTTCCGTAATTATTTGTATGTGTGAATAAAACATAAAAATAGACTTTTTATAATTAATGTTGTTCTCCCTAGTGTAGTTATGACTAATATTCCAGGATCACTCTACATCTTTAATATTGCAGTTGTCATGACAATCAGGTTCATGTTTCTTTTAGTTTGTTTTTTTCCTGTGCATTAGAATGAACTTTTGAAGGGTATGATACATAGTTTGGTATAAATACATTAATTCTGCTTCATGGTATAGGTGCCAACTTAGAGTTCTAAATATGCATAAAGTTTGTAAATGCAATGTTAGTTTGTCACTGTTTGGGTTTAATCATAAGAACAGTAGTGTGACCTTTGCTGTTCTTTAATCTGACGTAAGTGCTGTGGCTGGATCGAATCAGAGATGTATAAGTGCTGTACTAAAGCAACTGTCTAATAGTGATTAAAATGTATGTGAGTTTCCCCCTCTGATCTTTCCACATCCAAGACGTCTGTTTGTATGCTTGCAAAGGGTTGAGGCTGACAGTTTTGACTTCAGATCTTGTAACAACTTTCAGTTTGCTAAGATGCCAAAAAAGTTTATTTTTTTCCCTCCTCTAGAATTAGATTTGATGTCACATTTGTAATATATTACTTGCATCAAAACCTGTGCAACTTCATTTTCTGTGTATCAAAAAGAAGATATTTACTTTTTTTTTTAACCTATACCTGTATACCGTATGAAAAAATCGGTAGAAGAATGGATTTTACAAACATTTGCTTTGACTCTAAAACACAGCAAAGTTCTATGCATAATTTAAAATGCGAGTAAAACGCCTGTGAAAAATCAATACGGAAAATTCCAGCTCAGTACACGGGGCTCTGTTTTTACAGACTTGTCTTAGAAACATTCATTGTTTGAACAAAAAAGCAGAGATATGTCTTTCAAAATATCATTATGCAGGTTTGGTATCCAGCAAAACTCCTCATATTTAAAAAGCAGAATTCAGATGTCTGGATATCACACTAAAGGAAATGTTCAGCATGGTTAATAAAATATTTATTAACCGTTAAAAAGGATAGTTCACCCAAAAATAAAAATTCTGTAATTATTTACTCATCCTCATGCCGTTCCAGACCAGTAAGACCTTTGTTCATCTTCGGAACACAAATGAAGATATTTTTGACAGTGCTGCCAAATTTAGCACGTTTACGCAAGCGATTAATTTTTCAAGTTTAACAGCGTTAAAAATAATTAACACAGTTGATGCAGGGGCAGGGCTATTAAAGAACAAAAGAAAAAAAGAAGAAATCTATAACTTTAGTAGCCTTAAGAATTCATCTATATTTAATTTAGTATTTAGTGTTTGCTAACTTTATTCAATTTCTGTGTTTCCTGCTTGCTGAAGGGCACAGGTAAATAATGGGTATATGTGAAGACTGTTTTAAGTTCACTTAAATTTGTTGTTATTTTTTAAAGTCTAATAAATGTTAAAATTGATAGCTCTCAATTATACTGTAATGTTAAATGGCTATAGTCAATGGTTGAATGCTAAGGAAAAAGGAATTTTGGTATCAGTGGTACTCACCTTCAGTCATACATTTTTTTTAACAAATATTAAAAATGTCTGTATGTTGTTTCTACATTAATTTGAAGATTGAGTGTGAAATTATTACAGTATAAAAGTATATTTGAAAATGTTAATGTTAGGTGGGATTAATCACGATTAATTTCAGAAAGATGTGCGATTCATTTTTTTTATTTAATCGATTGACTGCACTATTTTTTGATGAAATCCGAGCCTGACCATGCACTACCAGCCCAGAAAGGTAGTAAGTACATTGGTTAAATAGTCAATTTGACATTAGTGGTTCAACCGTAATTTTATGAAACTTGTAAAATTAAAGTTGAACCACTCATGTCACGTGGACTGAACAATGTCCTTACTACCTTTCTGGACCTTAAAGGGGCAGTTGCATTGCAGGGTCAGAAAATATCTTAATTTGCGTTCTGAAGATGAACAAAGGTCTTACAGGTTTGGAATGACATGAAGGTGAGTAATTCATGACAAAATTTTTATTTTGTCATTTTGGTGAACTATCCCTTTAAAGATGTAGGCGTCCGTAGAGCTTCATACTTCATTCCACCAAATGCAGCTAAACACCTTTGCATTCCCAAGTAACCGAAACCAGAAAGCCACAGATGATTTATTCAGCACTGTATCCTCTACCTGCCCACTCCCTTAGAAACAGGATCATTCCTAAACAAATGAAAAAATGATTCTGTAAACACAGTTACATGACCCATGCTATCCTCTCTCTGTACATCAGAGAAGATCCTTCCAGTGATGCCTGATTCTGTGTGGTTTCCCTCACTGTCCACGTTTAATATTTTAGTGCAGTCTCTCCAGTGCGTGGTTATGTAATTCACCCAATTTATATGCAGGCATATTTACAGGCATTTTTTTTCATAGTCATATGCATTTCCATTGTCCTTCAGTGACAAGAATACTTAAATGTTATAATGTACATGTCATGGTATAGGCTGTGATGGCATAGAAAGTAAAGGTCATGCTGGTAACCCAAAGGGCATTTGTTCAGAGGACAGTCTGTGAACTGTGAGCATTGCTAAGTTGTGCCCTTGAGCAAAGGTCTTATATTGTCCCGGTAGAAAGTGTCATGTAAGTCACTTTGCATAAGATATGACAACCAGCAGAGTGCAATATTTAATATGTGACCCTAGACCACAAAACCAGTCATAAGTAACATGGGTGTATATGTAGCAATAGCCAACAATACATTTGTATGGGTCAAAATGACCAATTTTTCTTTTATGCCAAAAATCATTAGGATATTAAATAAAAATCATGTTCCATGAAGATATTTTGTAAATTTCCTACCATAAATATATCAAAACTTCACTTTTGATTAGTAATATGCATTGCTGAAAACTTCATTTGGACAACTTTAAAGGTGATTTTCTCAGTATTTCGTTTTTTTTTGCACATTCAGATTCCAGATTTTCAAATAGTTGTATCTGGGCCAAATATTGCCCTGTCCTAACAAACCATACATCAATGGAAAGCTTAATCTCAGTTTCATAAACTTGAACCTTATGACTGTTTTTGTGGTCCAGGGTCACATGATCAGATTACATTTACTATGTTGCATTGAAATAAAAGACAGACAGATTTTTTTATTTTTATTTTTATTTTATTTCTAGTTTAATTTTTTTCACATCTTTTTTGGTCTTTTCAATTTAGTCAGCCTTTCACATTCAGTCATTTTAGTCTATTTAACTTGACTGAAATGGCATAATTTTATGTTGAATCATTTTGACCTAGACAAAATTATTAATATTATCACATTGGACTGAAAACTGCACAGGGTATAACTACTTCCCTAAAAATTCTTGATAATTTTAACACTTTTTAAAATGCTTATAAAGGTGTTGTTATGCTATATTGTTAACAAATATTGGATTCACACTTGTTTTCTTTCAGTTAGCACAGGTTTGGTATTTCATTGTGGAACTGATTGATCATAGACATCTGAATTATCCACAAATAATCCTTTTTTCACTCAAAAACTAAAGAGCAGCTCAGATCAATGAGGCCTACGATCAGTCCGTTTCTAAATGAAATATAAATGTGCTAACTGAACACAAGGGTTAAGGCTGTGCATGTACAATATATGCAGCTGTAAGGACCGTATTTATATGTACTCATGCTACAGAGATTCAAGGTCACACGTTTTTTTTTCTGCACACTGAGAAGCATTATCTTAAATCATTCACAGATCAACTCTATACACAGCTAAGACCTAGAGGGACAAACGTGGGGAAGAAGTTATTGGGTCATTCATCATGATGAGTCAGATGCAAGGTGGCTCTTTAGCTTGAGGTATTGCGGTGCGCTGAGGACCTCGACGTGCCCCTCACTGTGTTAGGACCTAAATCGAGAGCTTTTCTCAGACAGGAGTCTCTCCTCTGAGAAACACATCAAGATGAGGGAAATCCAGAGTTTCTGTCTTGACGCCTACGAGCAGCTAGAAAAAAATATTGTCATCGCATAGACAATTTCCCTCATTTTCTCTAGGGTGAAACCATTTTACCATTTTTGTTACAGTACAGTAGATTTTAAGTCATTTTGTTAAGGGGTTTTCAAACTATTTAATAGCAAGAACCCCAATTATGATAAATATATAAGCTCTCTATATATAGATACAGTGGCAGTCTGCATCTCTCTCACCTTCCCTGAGACCATTGAGTTTTAACAGACCCCCTAAAGCGTTCAGTGAGTTTGGTGGGGGGTAATGAAGAATGAATGGGGGAAAGTCACGTGAGAGGAGGCAATGCCTCCATTGTGATACGATTGGATATGACTGGTTATGTTTGACTGTGATTGGTTAATGCGATAAATCCCACCTCTTGTGTTTGTGTGCATTCCATGTTTACAAATCAGTGTGAATGAACAATATAATGCCGTTAATGGGAAGACTAATTTAAAAAAGTAAGTAAACAACTCACGCTCTTAGATATAAGCACTTTGCTACATCAAAATAAGACTTTAAATGGCACGAAAACATGATCTGTAGTTTTTAGTAAGTAATCAGCTTGGTAAAATTTGAAGTAAATATCTGTCTGTGTCCAGTATTTATCTAGCTTTGATGGCTAATGATCCGAAAAAGTAAAAAATAGTTGAAAGTTAACTATTAAAAAGGATGAACATAAGTTCACAATTAAAATATATTGTTTAATTTTTTACTGCCTTGAGTTATTATTTTGGAATAAATGTAAAATGCTTAAAAACACAAACTTGAGATTCATACCTGGCTTTAATAAACAGAATATTGATTACACTGTTAATGTAAAAAAAAATGTAAAATAGATTTTTTTTCTTTTACTGATAGTGTAAGTAATGTTTTGTTTTGTTTTTTTTTTACCAAGAAAATGTGACTGCAACAATTATTTACATTTAGTTTAAAAAAACAACAAAAAATAAGTAATAAAAAATAAAGTAATAAAAAAAAATAGTAATAAAAAATAAAAAAAATACAGTTAATCAATAGTGATTCTAAATGTACTAATCTGTCTAAAATGTTGTTACTCTTATTAAATCAGTATTTTATAATTTTAAATTAACCTCATTGTTAATATACAAAAATCTTTCTTTCTTAGTTTCCCAGTTGCAATGCACTCTGGGAATTCAGAATTTTCCATCATTCTTGAATTCAATCAGCAAATGTCGTTATCATTCATATCTGTGAAGAATAGTTCTGTAGTCTGCTATGTTATACTTCAGTATTAATTGCAGTGATGGGAATAACTGTATTATAAATAAAAGGTGTTACTAACGGGCATTACTTTTTTCAGTAACGAGTAATCAAACTAGTTACTGTTTCTCCGTTACAATGCCGTTACCGTTACTGACAATAAAATGCGGACGTTACTGTAATTGAGCTCACTGAAGCACTTTTCATCTGAGTAGATTCTCTCTCTCAGCCACTGGACCTGCAAAGCTGGCTTATTAAGGTGCATCTTCCAGAAATGAAAGTAGCCGAGATGAACTTAATGAATGTTCACGTTTGTTTACGGAGGTTACCTTCAGTACATGTCAGCACGTCTCATGTGGATGTTTAACATTTGAAAAGCGGAGCCGCTCATGGGGGGCGTGATTACATTAGAGATAATGAGTTTAGACGGGAAAAACTGGAGCTTGTGTTCATACGGATTACTTTGAGAGAATATTTGTTTTCGACGTGACTTACATTGTTTAAAAATAGACATTTCAAGCTTTCTATATATAATCCAAGTTATTTGACATATTTGAACTTTTTTTTTTTTATATATATATATATAAAGTAACACAATAGTTACTTTCCCTGGTAATTTGTTACTTTCATGATGTTGTAACTCAGTTACTATTTGTGAGAAGTAACTAGTAGCTATAATTACTTTATAAAGTAACGTGCTCAACACTGATAACACTGTAAGAGAACCTCTCCTACACTAAAGAAAAAGTATTCAGAAATTGCTAGTAAATTTCATCAATAATTACCAAGAAATAGCAAGCAGCACACTGAAAACATGTCATTTTAAAGTAGAAATACTTTTAAAACATACTCTGATTATCATAGTTTTATTTACAACTTTGAAAAATATTTTTTGCAGTGTATAGTCTCCTTTATTTGAACCTTAGTGCCGCAGCAGTCAATATCTGTCCTATAAAAGTGCCTGACAGCCTCCTCATCAGGGCTTTAAAATGCTGCCCTCCTTTGAAATTGTTTTCTCTCCAGCAGCTTTCCATCATCCTCTATTGTCACGCCTTATCCTTTTACTCTCAGTCAAGTGACCAACTAGATAATCACAGCCGGTCTCTATTGATTGATATCAAGGCATCAGTGCT
The DNA here is from genome assembly GCA_019740295.1 of Labeo calbasu. Classification (NCBI taxonomy): domain Eukaryota; kingdom Metazoa; phylum Chordata; class Actinopteri; order Cypriniformes; family Cyprinidae; genus Labeo; species Labeo calbasu. The sequence goes on from JAHKKF010528948.1 coordinate 22,199, forward strand.
CCAGGTCAGCCATTTGAATGGACCCATAGCTCAATTATGACACACTATAGAGAACTGCAGTGTGTGTGTGTGAATTTGTGAGTGTGTGTGGTTTGCTCTCAGGGAAATGAAATCCCTTTTTGGAGACAAAATGCTCACAAACCTTGTTCTTTAGGCTGTTTTCAGACTTTGAAGCCTTCCCTGCTGCTTGAGGTCTCTGTCAAACCGACTCGGATCTGGCTCAAAAGCTTAAAAAGTAGAGCCTTACAAAAATAAGCACAATTTCTTGCCGTATGAATGCTAATTTTTGGTGAAAATGCAAATTCCCTCATTAAAACCGGTACTGTACATGTGCTTGTGTGTAATACTTGCTGATTGTAAGAATTTTCCTGCAGTTGTGCCTTGAGTAATTTAACTTTAAGAGGCTGCTATTCTTGTTCACATTCATTAGTCTTGATTGTTGGTTTATTTAAATTGCACGTTTTATTTTTACGCAAGTAATTAAGAAGGTAAAATATATCCTATAAATACTAAAAAAAGAACTTAATTTGCTATACTTGTGTGACATCTAAGTTAAAAGCAATCTAATAATGTATGTGATCTTGATAGCTTTGACTTTTAACTTCTTTTTGGATCACGCTCGGAAATGTGTCACCGGCGAGAGAGCGAGCAATACCATCATTATTGTGCCACAGGAGTGTTTGACTCATTGCCTGCGTGCTGGGTTTGTGACTGTACCTATGACGTATGTGAGAGCGAGTGTCTCTGTGGGGATTCACTTGGATTGGCAGCAGAGCCTTTGGCGAAGGTGTTAATTATTCAGAGTACAAATAATCGATAAGGCAGCTAGAGACCAAATACAGTAGGCTGACTGAAAGCTGCACTCAGTCCTGTGTCTGCCAATGTGTTCAGTGGACTCCAAGATGCAAATCAGATAGCACTGTACATGCATGTTGGCAACAGCTTTTGGTAAATTTTCAGGTGCTTTTGATGAATTTTAACCCATATTGTACATTGGACATCAAGTAGTGACCCAACACAGTGACAGAATTCATCATTGTATAAAGTTAACAAAACTGTCCTTAAAATCAAATATTAAAGTGTGATAGAATAATAGTAGTAATAATAATAACAATAATAAATATTTATTAATCATAATTATTATTAATATGATTTAATATTAATAATACTTATTGTTATTGTTGTTGTTATTATTATTAATATTATTACTACTACTACTACTATACCAATTTGCATATGTATTTATGTATTCATTAAATTATTTGCTTGACTGATTGATTGTTTTATAGTAATGATAATAATGATAATAATAATAATAATAATAATAATAATAATAGTAGTAGTAGTAGAAGCAGGAACCACAGCAATAATACCTTGTATTATAAGTAAATCAAATAATAATAATAATAATAATAGTAACCACAATGCCTTGTATTTAATTAATAATAATAATAATAATACAAATATTAATTATTTTTGTTATTATTATTATTATTATTGTAATAGTAAATACAATAAAATAAAACAATAATAATAATAATAATAATAATAATAATAATAATAATCATTATTATTATTATTATTTATTATTATTATCATCATTAATTTTAATAATAATAATAATAATAATAATTATTATTATTATTATTATTATTATTATTATTATGTCCATTT
>JAHKKF010528949.1:0-29400 GCA_019740295.1 Labeo calbasu
GGCGGTGGAAATAAGCTACGCAACTAAGCCTGATAGCAAACAAACTCTTTCGAAAGTGATTCCCACATTTATATGAAGGATGCAGGATATATTTATTTTAAATTCTGAATTGATTATAGCCTAGAAAGCGAGCAAAAAGCGCTTTCATATAGTCACTAAAAAGCTGTGACTCACTTCAATTTATCGCAATCTCAAAAGGTTCAATTGTAATCAACTGCAAATATAATATCTTATTTGCATTGTATGTACGTGTGGCCTTTATCATTGCGTGAATTCTCACTGTCTCACCCTGTATCTATTTATATATTTCTTTATATCTTAATATTATTAATCTTTTATTAACCATTCGCACACACAAGTATTATCTGACTCTCCTCCTGACTGCAGACGCAGGTTTACAATTTTTTTCAGTCAATTTCTTGCCTTTTCCACCTTATGCAACAGCAGATGTTCATTCACGATATGAAATAAAATTTCTTGATTTGATCGATTTCCATAAACAACTGAAAACTGTCATTTTGAGATTCTGCTATTGATTCCTATAGATAAAAATCACTTCCTGCCTCCAGCTGCATTTCACGCGTCCTCGGAATCACGTGATTGCAAACAACCTATAGGCGAAAAAAACGTCACGCTTACTCGCTGGTCGGGCGTTCAAGCGCGGGTCTGTCAGCTGCAGGCGAGTGAGAAAACTAACTAGCTAACGGAGAATGTCCCATCATTTAAACAAACAACAATTTTTGCCGAGCACAAACAGTTTTTTCGCGTGAAAGAAAGAACGATACAATGTAAATAGTGGAACAGAACGTCCATAGAACTATCTAAAACTAAATTTCTACCTTCTCATCCAAAGCTCCTTGAACTCTCACAGTGGCAGAAATGGCGTCGGTAACCAACTCACAGCACCAGTGTGAGTGAGGCGTGGTCAGGAGATGAATTAATAATTTTAATTTAAGTTAATTAACTTAACCTTGATATTTTACATTCGTCAAAACAAAAATGTCTTAGTTGAGCTCTCAATTAAAAATATTTATATTTAACAATGTTTTGAACTAAAAAAATATTATGTGAAAAATAAAACAAAAAATTGTAAACTGAATTGAAAGACAAATTATTAATTGGATGAGGAACTGCTTGAAAAACTTTTTTCAGTGTGGTTCTAGAGGCAAAGTTCCAAAGTTCAACTTTTTTTCTTTTCTTTTGGCCTTTTTGTTTTGCATTTATGATGATAGGACAGATCATAGGTGACAGCAAGCGGGAGAAAGACAAGGGGGATATCGGGAAAGGTCCTCGAGCCAGGATTCGAACTCGGGACGTCCGTAGCGCAACTGGCGACTGGCAGTTTAGGAGTTATGAGTGCTTTTGTACTTTTGTTTCGCTGTAGCCCCCCCTCTCAGGCTGACTGGGGTGAGCCTTGGTGACATTGTAGGTGGTGTGAGTACTACCATTTCTCAAAGTTTCAAGTCTCTAACACTTATGGTTCAGTCTGCACATCAGTTTAAGTGGAGATCGCTGATCCTTGGTCATTCTAACAATTACAATAGGGTTTCAGCCCTAAGAACTTGAACCCCTTAAAATATTCTCAATTATGAGGTAGTGTTGGGCGATATGCTCAATTTTCATATCATCCTATCGTCAGCCTGTGAGATCGCCGATACATGATATTATTGTGCTAATTTATTTAATTATTCACTCAGTTTCATTAACGGAAAGTGAACCAACACCAGCGTAAGGCTAAAAGCTGCCTAATGTTTTCAGTATGACTTAATTTGTGTTTAACATGAAAACAATTTAATAGAAATATTGTAAGTTACTAAAACTTACTTTTCCTTAGTTATTCAAAAAGCACAAAAAGCAGTTACAGACAATGAAGAACATTAACATAATGACTAGCCTAGCACGTGTTTATGCACTTTAAAAAACAGTCCCGGTACCATAAGGGAATACAATAGCTGCATCACTGTATGATGAATAAATCCCTTACCCCTTATTTACACTGCACACGTCTGCGGCGCGAAGGGGGGCCGTTCCCCCCAAAAGGAGTTACTTTCCCCTCCTTGCTGAACGTGATCGATTTCAAAAGTTAAAGTAAAACCGGAAAAAGCGATTGCACGCTTTCGCGAGCGTCAGCAGCTGCACGCAATCACAGCTTGCATGCTTCCCACCCAGAAACACCCTCTCCCACTCACCGTGATTTATGCCCCCTGTAGAAATTTAAATGTCACCCAGGGAGGTGTCCTGGCACCGCCTCTGCGATGCGGCCAATCTTGTCAATGCTTGTGTTTATACCAGCCACCTCGCGGCAATTTTCTGAAGCGCCCCAGAACCTGCTCTCTGCACTGCATTGCTAAAGTTAGGCGCCTAGTCTATTTTTGACGGATAATGATAATAATCGTGTTGCTATCGTCAAAGGCATCAGCAACAGGTGATATCTCTGACTATCGTCGATACACGATACTATCGTCTATCGGCACAACCCTATTATAAGATATATGTCACAGTTTGAGATATAAATTCTTAATTTGAAGAAATAGATGCAACTACGAGAAATGTTCTCAGTTACAACATATAAAGTCACACTGTGATTTAAAGTCATAATTAGGAGAAAAGGTCGTGATTACAAGAAATATTCTCAATTATGAGATAAAAAGTCAACAGCCAAAGTATTTCAAGATACAGCATCAAACTATGAGATATAAAGTTGCAATTTTGAGATATGAAGTCATAACTACGAGAAACAAATTACTGTACAAGAAATATAAAGTCACAGTGAGAGTCACAATGTGAGATATAAAATCATAATTTGAGAAAAAGCAGCAATTATGAGATACAAAGTCACGTTATGGGATATAAAGTTACACTGTGTAAAATAAGATCATAATTGGGAAACAAAAATTGCAATTATGAGAAAAGAAGTCTCAATTACCAGACACAAAGTCACATTTTGAAAGTCCCACTGTGAGATATGAAATGACACAATGAGAGACATAAAGTCGTAATTACAAGAAATAAAGCTGCTATATAAAAAAACAAAAACTCAGAAATGGGCTGAAACAGGCTTCCGTACCACAGCACTGAGCCAATTATGCTTTTTAATTCCCAGCATGCTGTAGTCTTTAGTTTGTTCAGAGAAGACCGAATGGCTACAGAGCTGCAATACTATAACCGTTCATCTGTAAATATACATTAGATGATTGTTGTGCACGCACAGCTTATCACAGTGGTTCCACGTTTCAAGGTCCTGTTCACAGAATATAATTGTCATTAAACTGTAATCAACAGAACTATTAGGGTAAATTATAGTAAGGCAACAAGTAGCCAGTAATTAATGCAAATTCAGCAGCATCTACTATGAATGCACGCAGGCCTCTGAGGCACAACAGTTAGTAATAGTTCAAAAGTCTCTTTGCCTTTGTCACCAGAAACGCTACGTTTTACAGCGGCTGCCCGACTCTTTTGAGGATATTTCTTTGCGAATAAGAAATATGGGTGAGCGAGATTCTATTCCTGCAGTCTTTCTGGTGCAGTGCATCTGTCATGGAGATCTATGGCTGTAATTCTCATTATTAAGCAGTCAAGCAAAGCTGCGAATTCCTTGCTAGCTAGTGCGGCTCTGTAGAGTCACCATGGAGATGTATCCCCCACAAAACAGTGACCAAGGGTGGCACGTCAATGTCAAAAATGTAATCAGCAATTCGGCCTCATGTAATGAGGTTTTGCGCATCGATCTCCGACCTCTGATGTCTTTGTTGGTGATGTATCTGTCCTTGTTTAGAAATCAGCGAGAACGCAGGTGATGCCGCGTTCTCTTATTCATCCAGTCTCATTTTGAAGGTGTGCTGCACGTCAGGTGTAATTAAATTAACCAGCAGCACTAAAGAAGGCTTGTTAACTTCACTCAGACTTAAAAGTTTGCATAACATAGGCCATTTCATGGTGAGTGAACAAGATAATCAAAAAACTGATACTCTTTGTGGCCGACAAGGAAATCAATTATAGATTTACTCTAAAGCTTAAATCAGCACACAGAGGATATAAAAGACAAATAAAACCAAGAAACTAAAATGGTATTTCAGTTTTGAGGTAATTCACTGCAGAAAAATGTGCTGGTGCCATTATACAGTGTTTCAGAAGAAGACAATTCTCCCGTTCAGAGGCCTTGAGCTCATTAGTCCCTAATGTAGTGAGACCAACTACATCCATATTATTTGCATTACTTTGCATTTAAATTTAATCTGTAAAAGGCATTAGTTTCACACAAGTCTGATTTTGACAAACTGTTCTTTAGTGTTACAGATGCTCGATGCATCAGATCATGTGTTTGTGGTCTATATTATTTCTTATTGGAAAAATCTGTTTTAACAGTTCACATAAAAAGGAAAATTTGCTAGGCTATCAGAAATGTAAATGTTTTTGTTTCTTTATCGGATCAAATTTGGAGAAGTGCAGCATTACATCACTTGTTCTCCAATAGATCCTCTGCAGTGAATGGGTGCCGTCAGAATGAGAAAGTATCAAGAAGACACTACAAACAGTAGCTTTAGAAATAATTGTTTTATTTGATTCCACAAAAAAACAAAAAACAAAAACCTACACATAAACCTTTAGGATACAACAGCCTTATGGGACATAAAAGAAGATCATTTCAGAGACATTTTTGTTTATGCAATTAAAGTCACTGGTAACCAGAACAGCTTTGTTACCAACAAAGTTCAAAATACCTTCTTTTATGTTCCACAAAAGAAATTAAGTAAAGTATGATGACATAATTTAATTTTTTGGGGTGAATTATCCCTTTAAAGTTTTTTGTTTCCTTTATTTATTTATTTGTTTTTATTTTTTTAATTTTAAATGAAATAATACAATAATACTCTAAATAAGAAACTAAAGCTGCCAGCAGGTAGTAGTAAATGTTTTTATGAGTCATTCATTCATTCGATTCGTTCAAACGGCTGATTCATTCAGGAATTCAGTAAACGGCTCACTTTATGAATTGACCTTTGAATCATTGATTCACCCGATTCGTTCAAAACGCAGATTCATTCAGAAACTACACACCACTGTTGCTCACAGACGCACAACAATTCTGCCGTGACTTTAGGTAATATTTCTGTTGGCAAAACTGATTAAAAACAGACAATATTGCGTTTAAAATATAACACAATACTAACTTCTTATTTACTGAACTGTTGTATAGAATCACATTTGCACTCTTGCTATTCGGAACAAACAGCACTCGTGTGATAGGTATTGCTCTTGCTGCGCATGTGATATCGCCTGTATGATATAAATATTTTTGCCCCAAAATCTTGATTTTTAGGGCATAACTGCATTTATGGAGTTGTTGTCCTGCATCATATTTGTCAACAGTCAACTGTATGAAATGTAAGTAGATGTGCGTTATGTCACGTTATTTTTTCATAACTAATTAAGTGAATGCGTTAAACTGACAGCCCTAGTTATTATAGATCATGGGCTCATATTTTGGCCAAAAGTTCTGACGGCACCCATGCAGAGAATCCTTTGGTGAGCACGTGATGTAATTCTCCAAATCTGTTCCAACATCTACATTTTAAATTGCCTGAGGGTAAGTACAGTTCACCATTTTTTTTGGGTGAACTATTTCTTTAAGCATAAACTGAGGTCCAGCACTGGGTGCTTTCGTAATGCAGTTACACTTTAAAATCAACATCAGCTGACCTTGCTGAGGTGAGTCATTACTGTAAAATAAATGGCTTCCACAGTCTCACTGAACTCGCATTTCTGATTTCAAATGGATGCTTCAGCTAAGAAATTTTCTCACTTGTTCTTATTGTTTCTGAAATGCTCGTACATTTCATTTCCACTCAGTTGTTAATGGCTGAAATAAGGCACAGTTATGCTATATAAATGATAAATTACAGTCATCTTAACGTTTTGGCAAAATAAAACCCAACAGGGTAAACAAGACTCCGACAGTGTCCTGCTTGTCAAATTCTAATCATAATATTACTACTGTCTTCTGAAGCTTTTTAACGGGTGTGTATGTGTTTATGTATATACTGTAGATCAAATCTCTAGACTTAGACTTCACTTTACTGCACTCAAACTACTGTAATATATTCATGGCAGTATATATAGTACAGTATGATATTTGTGTGTGTGTGTGTGTGTGTGTGGTGTGTGTACAAAGCTGCTACAATCTGCAGAACAATACAAATGTGAGCAGATTATGCTAAACACATGCTGCCACAACAAACTGTGAGAGGGAAAGAAACAGATGTTCACAATTCCTATGGAGAAGGTCAAGTATTCACTATTAAATTCATTAACTCAAGACTGACTATCAATTAAAGTATAATCACACAGCAATAAAATGTCTTGCATATTATGAACCCCAAAGGCAAAAGACCACTATAATTACCTAAACAGGATACTAGATTAACAGTTACATACAGCCAGTGTGCTAACTGAATATGAACAGAAGTAAATGTGATGAAGACTTCTTGAATGTTCCTAATACATTCATAATTACTCCTTTAATTTAAATATTTTGCAAGGGTTGCATTACTATTTCAATGTAAACAGTCACAGTAGTACTGAATGGAAATTTCCACTGAAATGTCCATTAAACAAATATACTCTATGATGCATGGTGTCCACTAGACTTAACATAAATAATAAATAAATAAGTCTTTCTTAGTACTAGTGGATATTTGGTATTTTGTTAAATTATTAGCATTTTTTCCGAAGTGTGGGACTTTTATTTTGACTATTTTGACTATTTTGCTAAAAATATGTGCATAATTTAAACCTAATTTTACAAAGCTCACAGATTTTGGTGTTAACAGACTTACCCGATTGCTGATTGCATTGGTGACTTTTTTTATTTACAATTTATTTTGGTGTATTATTATTTGTAAAATAAATGAATAAAATACTATAATAGGATTACAGAATCCACATGTTGCTAATTTTATTTGTTTATTTTAATAAAGCTGAAGTAATTTTTTCATATTGATTAATTTAAAAATTATTTAAAAAAAAAAATCAAAAAATTCTAAAATAAATTTAAAAGTTACCATTTGGAATTTATGTTGTCATTAAAAAAAAAAACTTTTAGAAGAAAGTTTAAGATTTATCGTAAGCTTGAATTTCAGCATGCTAGTGAAAAGCATAATTCCTAATACATGTACCCAGCATCATGTATGTGATAAATTTATTCTCGATTTCACAGTGGCATTCAGTGTTGTCACGAAGGACGCTGAATGTCATTGGTTTGAATTTGTTGCTGTGAAGGCGATATCAAGAGGAATTAACATTAAACAACACTGACTAATGCAAATCTAGTGGAAAAACATTTCTGTGGCAAATTGTGCTTGACACGGCTTGAATATGCATTCATGGAGGCTGAATGTTCGCTATGAGAAGAAACAGAAAATACCGTTGAAAACAGTAAAATGAAAGAACCACAGAAATTGAAATACGACATTCTTTTCTCACATTAATAATAATAACAATCCCTACAGTTCATACCGATACGACAGGCAACAAAATCAACCCAGGTTCACTGAAAAAAAAAGCCTCTACTGTACCTACATTTATGCAAAACCACAAAGATGCACCATTTACTGCAGTTTCCAGATGAAATTAACACTAGCTGCAGTAAAACACCAACAACTTTTATTCCTATTATGATTACAGGAGCACATTATTGATTAATGCAGGCTAATTGTCACATTGTTTTTTGCACAATACTACTGTATGTTATAACCTCACTCAGTCTTAACACACTTTCCAAACTGCAATAAGTGTGTGAACCAGTGTTATTAAATGTTGACAGAGTCACATTTATCAGTTTCCAAGAATTATGAATGAGCTTTTTAGTGACACTCACTGGACTTTCCACAAAAGGTGTAAGTAACATAATATTTTAGGGTTATATTATGATAGTTTATAATATCTGCTTTAATATCAGTTTACAGTGTTAGAGGTAACACATTATAAGTAACAAGTTACACAATCAGATTTCATTAAGTTTACATTATTAAGATTACAGAAGTAACTGTCAGTCGATAAATGGAAAAATAAGTAACAGGAGTTACTTTGTTTTCCTATTTTTTGACTTTACTGCTCTCTTGTCCCCTTGTTGAGAGAAATCGGGAGTAAGTGCAGAGGCATTGTGTGTGCTGTAAAAACATAATGCTTACTCTGCTCTAGACTAAATGTCAACATGCATTTACTCTTCTCACTTGCACTAAAACAGATTCAGTATTCCTCAAAATTAATAAAAACAATGAAATGCGAAATATGATGCAAACCTGCAATAATTCAATCATTTACATTGAATTTACCTTTCCTTCAGCCCGAGGCTTATTCATGTCACTTTTGGTGTGAAAGGACTTTTACAATTGCCACAAATAGAACTTTTTATATTAACCCTCCAAGGTCTGAGGGTGTTTTGGCACCCTGGAGAAATTTTGACATGCCCTGACATTTGTGCTTTTTTCAGTATCTTAAAAACATATTACTGGCTAAAATCTGATTACACTGTAATCAGCACAAACTGGGCTACAATAATATGCAAGCAACATTAATGTACATTTTTGTGTTTTTGAGAAAACAACGTTTATGCATGGTTAGTGAAAAACAATGAAGCCAAGTCTCGTTGCTTTGTTCAGGTGATGTGGGCGTTTTCACGGTGTGCGCCTCATGTGGATGATTATAACATCAAAAGTGAAAGTAGCTTGTGGGCGTGATCGGATTAAAAATAATTAGGAAGACTGACTAGAAAGACTGGACATGGCTTTGGTATCATACAGATTACTTTAACACATGATATTTGTTTTCGATAAGACTTGCTTCATTTAAAAGTAGACATGCCAAGTTTTCTATAGATATATCTCTCATGTTCCAGTTCATTTTAGTGACACACTTTTTAATGTGTTGTTGTTATTATGAGTGTATACAAATAAAAGTAGACCCTTTACAGATTCGATTGATGTATTGCTCTTATCTGTACAATCAAAAATGACGGAGTAATTGAAGCTCTTTTAGGCGTTATCAGAAAAACTGGAGTGTTTTTTTGACCCCATAGCCGAGCCCAGATTTAAAAAATTGACACAAAAGTAATGTAACACATTACGTTCCATAAAAAGTAACTAAGTAAAATAATTAGTTACTTTTTTAGGGAGTAACACGATATTGTAATGCGTTACTTTTAAAAGTAACCAGTGTTGGGGAAAGTTACTTTTAAAAGTAATACGTTACAATATTGTGTTACTCCCTAAAAAAGTAACTCATTACTTTATTTAGTTACTTTTTATTTAGTTATGTTAGTTTTTCTCATCTGGGCTGGGCTTGCTTGTTTTTTACACACATATATAACGTTCTATTTTTGGCAAATGTAAAAGCCCTTTCACACCAAAAGTGAAAAGAACAAGCCTCAGGTGGCAGGAAATGTAAATTCATGTCTGTACAGTAAAGGGAGCAGCTCAAGCAAGCCTTTCATTTGTGCTGCCATTCTGGATTGCATGAAGAATATGATGCAAGAGAAGAAAGTTCAACACTCTTCAGCAATAAAAAAAGAAACAAATGTTATGGTGATCTAAAGTCATTTTTGTTCATTGGTATGGTTTAACTGAATCACCGAAGGTCAGCAGCAAAGACATTGGTTAATAAAATGGGATGTGTCATTTTATGTGAGTTTGCATTGCTCTGTTTTTATTCATTTTGAGGAAATACTCTGTTTTTGTGCAAGTGAGATGAGTAAATGCATGTTCACATTTAGTCTAGAACTACAGTCACCATCATATTTACACAGTGCACACAACGGCTCTGGAATTACACTGAATTAGAGGCCAGTGCATGTGAGACTGTAACATACAAATACCTTAGAGGCACGAAAGACTGTTAAAAAAGGAAAAATGAAATACAAAGCTAAAAAGAGACGGAGTAGCATCTTCCAAAACGTCCAAGCCTCTGGCACTGAAATGACAGCTCAAACACAATGACCTGAGAGCAGAAAGGAAAGGGCATTTACAGGAGCATTCACATTTAGGAGCAAAAAACAGAAATTGGACGACCTTAAAGAGATTGTTGCGAACCATTTTCCAGTGCATGCGGAGGGCAGATGCGATAATGACACGAGTCTTATGGATGAGTAATAAAATGGTAGAATGAAAAGCAGTGAGAGCGCACAGACATATAAAGTGCACTCAATTTATGAGCTGACTGAACACACCACCTCCATTTCTGACAGACCAGTGGCCTTGGCGTACAGAAAGCCATTAGCTTAGAGGAAGCGCTGGCTAAAGGTTAAGAGTTTTTTCTCTCCGGTTTGGCCTCCCGAATCTGGCACGTAATTTCTGCACAAACGGCGGTAAAGGCGATTAATCTGTTCAACGTAAGGTTTGGTATGAAGTTGGGAGCTTCTAAAAATACTCTCTATGTTCTGCAGACTAAAGAGATTCTCATTTACAAACATTAGTGCAAATGAAAAAACTGATTACAGTAAGTGAAGGAGCTGGAATGGAAACGGCTGAAATGGGCTGACTGGAAGCTGCAGTCTGAATCAAACGGCAGAGAAAACAATAAAGCTCTGGGCTCCCAAAGGTCTGGGGAAAGGCTCAGATGATTGCATTGTGGCCAAAGCTGCAAGAATTTCTAAGATAAGCCTAAGAGCATGTACCATTCATTCTTAATGTTATTTGGCTGAGATAAAACCTTCAGGATGGCAAGCAACACCGCTGAAATCTGCTACCAATAACACAAAACCGCTGAAGACAGAAACAAATCTTCTCCGCACACATTAAACAGGATGACACGCAGCATGTACAGCATTATTTTGGCTGATAAAACGCATATTTATTACATTCCTGGATATGACTAGGCCTGCTCAAAAATCATTTGGAAAGCACGGCGTTTTAAGCATGCAGATGATGTAATGAGGGTTAAGAAAGTGATTTATATTCATCTTTCAGTGTTTACTAACACAAATTTAGTACAGTACAGTAAGTGCTGTGCATATTAATAAGACCCATGAGAGGGTTAAAAGTAATCAGAGGCTGACGCTATTATGATGCTGTCATCATCAAATTATTCATAGAACATGCTATTAATTATGCCAGGGTTTAATTAGGTTACTTTTAATATCTATGTGTTGAAACAGCCTAATTCACATATGCAAGCAAAATTAAAATGGGCTCTGAATGACTGAGATAAAATGGCCAAATGAGTGATCACAGCCTCAAAAAGGACAATAAATAAATAAATAAATAAATGTGGTCCACAAACAAATTCGTTTGTTTGTGGACCACATTTATTTATTTATTGTCCTTTGTGCGCTCCACCGGTTCACTAAAAATAAATAAACAAATAAATAAATGTGTTTCTCAGCATTCCACTAAATAAATAAATAAATAGTGGCAACTGCGTTTCTCTAAATAAAGAAATAACTAACTAAATAAATAAATGTCAAGTGGGTTTCACTAAAATAAATAGATAAATAAATTAAGTGGTCAACTGGGTTTAACTAAGATAAATAAATAAAAAAATAAAGTTTCTCAGCATTCCACTAAATAAATAAATAGTGGTCAACTGGGTTTCAATACAATAAACAAATAAGTATATAAATAATGGTCAACTGGGTTTCAATACAATAAAAAATAAATAAATAAACAAATAAATAAATAAATGTCCAATGGGTTTCAATAAATAAATAAAACAAATAAATATATAAATGTGTTTCCCAACATTCCATTAAATAAATCAAATAAATGTGGTCAACTGGGTTTACCTGAAACAAACAAACAAACAAACAAACAAACAAACAAATAAATAAAGTTGTCAACTGCATTTCACTAAATAAATAAATAAATAAATAAATAAATAAATAAATAAATAAATAAATAAATAAATAAATAAATGTCAACTGGGTTTCAATAAATAAATAAATGTGTGTCTCAACATTCCACTACATAAATCAAATAAATAAAGTCAACTGGGTTTCACTAAAACAAACAAACAAACAAACAAATCAATCAATCAATCAATCAATCAAATCAAATCAATAAAAAAATAAATAAATAAAAAATAAATAAATACATACATACATACATAAAGTGGCCAACTGGGTTTCACTAACTAACTAACTAACTAACTAACTAACTAAATAAATAAATAAATAAATGTCAACTGGGTTTCAACAAATAAATAAATGTGTTTCTCAACATTTCACTAAATAAATGATGGTCAATTGTGTTTCACTGAAACAAGCAAGCAAACAAACAAATTAATTAATTAATCAACTGGATTTCACTTATATAAATAAATAAATAAATAAATAAATAAATAAATGCTGTCTACAGTATTCTAATTAATCAGTTCATATCAATCAATCAACCACCCACCCAGTCATCTGGGTTTGAAACACCACAACAAAACTTTATTTTTGAAAAAGAAATGAAAAATCACGAAGTCGAGACTTGCTAAGAAGAGTAAAACACATGCATGTTTTCAGGCTAATTTCTCTTGTGACTGTGAATTCAAAGGTCAGGGAACTCCAGCTCGAGGGCCACAGTTAAGGTCAGTGTGCTAGTGCTCACATCACTAGTGCCATTTACACCCTGATACTAATGAGACACGAGCCGGAGGCCAAAGGCTCTCGCTGAACTAAACTAGGCAAAACGTAACTGAACTCATTACCCAAAGTTCATGATGGAGTATACAAGCATTGATGATGTATGAAAAGGCATGTGATGGGATTGTGAGCTTGCAGCTGGGCGATTATAATCAGTAATTGCATAGAAGGGTACAGCAGTAGTAGAGATGCGGAGATCACACACAGCATACTGGTACATGAATTATTCAGAAATAAAGACGCAGCCTCTTCTACTGCTTGGTTCTGAAACCCAGTGAGCTGCTTAAGTATGAACACCGACACAAAGGCAAATTTTATGAAAAAAAGGAAAAAAAAAATACTCTTTACAGTTTACAGTTAAACAGACAAAACAAGATTGTCTGTTTGCTGATTTTAAGGTTAAGACCAGCTAAACAATCTTAATTTAGCATCAACCTTGTTTTTTTTTTAAGATTTTTTAAACTACTTTTAAATGGTTAATCATCCTGACATTGTTAAGAAAATGCTATTTAAATACTATTTATATTAATATATAATATTATACTGTATATTTATAATATTTATTAAAATTACTTTTTTAACCCAGTACTTTTGAGTACTGTATATTTTTATGCTTATTACAGTATCACATTACTTAGCAGCTTACATTTATATTTTGTAAATGAAATTAACTACCTCTGAGAAATTGTTTGTAATTACAGCTTTAAATAAATAAATAAATTTCAGGTTATCATCTTTCAAATTTTAATGTTTGGTATATTTATACAAAATTCTTCCAAAGACAAATAAAATTTGCATAATGTGTGAATGAAAAAATGTTTAGAAGTAAAAAAAATTAAAAAGGTAAAAATATAATTTCCAGACATATATTTGTATTTAAACATTAAATAAAAAGTAAACTTTCTTACTATGTTTTGTAAACTTTTGAGGATTTTTTTTTTTATTTTGGTAACTTTGATGCAGCTATCTAAAGCAATCTATTAAGTATGTAGGACAGAACAGATGTTAAACTAATTGGTATTCTGAAATATGTTACCTGCCATTGTTAAACAATAAAATCAGCAGAAGCTGGTTTTACAGTAGTCATTAAAACACTGACCAGATGAGTCATCTTCAATAACATCTGTATTTTATATGATGGCTTTAGAACAAAAAAGTGCCAGAATAGAAGATAAGGACAGTAAGACACGCTCCATAAGCATATGTTTACATCATAACTAGTAAAACCACCAGAGATTTCATATTTTCTAAGCCTAAATGACAGTGTAGAATCTAGAAAGTAATAAATACTTTCCACATATGTACTATACACAGACAGTGACAAGGAAGCTGAAGAGTTTCTAAATGACTGAATTATACCAATGAAACTATATTTGTTTCTCCAAGCATTGTTCACCAGTGTTTGGGAGACACTGATCAAGGAAGATTTTTTCTATATTGTGGAAGCGAGTAGTGGTGTAATGAGAATATGATATGGAGACGCTGCCCTACTTCCTCTGCTTTGTCTGGCAGACAGACATCGAGCGGCTGGAATTTAGAAGCTGAGGTTCATTTAAAGTGTCTACTCAGTTAAAAAAACAAAGACATGATTAATGTTTCATTGAAATGTGCTGTGCGGTTTCAGTCATGGCAGTCAATTTGACAGGTGATTGCCAGCTAACCACAAACAATACATAAAACCCTTCACAGAACAAATATTAAATATATCATTAGTCATACAGGTGTGTTCATTTCATCAACGGACTCTCTTCTCTTTAAAAATAAATGTACTAAACCGCAGCTTCATCATTGCAAATGTGTAACTATAAATATATTTAAATACATGCCATACAAAGTTTAACAGAAATTACATTAAAGTATATTTACAGTTTACTATAAATACTTCAGTATATTTGGCAGTTTAATAACCATATTTCAAAGATGACTTAAGCATTTTTGGGCTTGTTGTTTGGGTTCGGCTCATAAAGCGATCCAGTTTATGGGGAGTAGGAAGGTGCAGTTCGCTTTTTTTTGGTGTGTGGCTTATTTCCAAGATAACGCATTTGGAGTTAGGTTTATCCCATTTAATCCCAATTTTTTTCTCATACGTGAAAATATCAAAAGGATGTGTCATTGGCAATCCCATGAAAAAAAAAAATCAATATTTTTTTTTATTCTTATTTTTATGGAAAAGTGTGTGTTTTATGTTTGGTCACAATTGGGATAATGTTATGCTGAAATTAAATTATTTTTGCAGTCATCAAAATTCTTATACATCTCAGCCTAGTTATTAACCCATTTTAAAACCATTTCATCACATTCTATGGTTATTATTGCACAGAAAAACCTCTATACAACACTGAGTAAGTATGCTAAGAAAAAAAACAAAAATAGTTATCATCCCACCGGTCACTATTGTTGCCATCAACATGTTTATTCACATGTCCAAACTCAACAAAACTGAATATTTGTGAATTCATATATTGATACTAGACACATTTAAGATAATGTGTACCAAAGAAATCTTTGTCATATCTTTATGTTAATACACTTTCCTAGCCTTTTGTTTTGGAGCTTTGCAGCCATCATCATCTCATGGTACAAACAGGAAATAAACTGCTCTGGTCATGTGACAATTTGCACTAACCATGTGAAACTGCACATAATAAATTGAGACCCTTTATGTTTTCCATGTTTGCAGATAATGCACTAAAACACCGGTCAGTAATATTTTATAAATTATATTTTATAAAAGTTTTATAAATTAAAACATTCTTTACTGTCATTATTGTGACCGGTGGGATTAAATGGGTTATTATGGGCTTGTTCATATTTGCTGTTTTTTATAGTAAAATCTGGCAATAATAATCCAAAACACACCTTATGATTTTTTGCACTGCACATTCAGAGAAAAAAACAATTGATACACTTTTAAATAAGTCATTAACAACTAGCTGACTCCAATAAATACAAAACAGGGAAAACTTAAAGGCATAGTTCATCCAAAAATGAAAATTAACCCATGATTTACCCTCCCTCAAGCCATCCTAGGTGAATATGACTTTCTTCTTTGAGATGAATACAATCAGAGTTATATTAAAAAAATATCCTGGCTTTTCCAAGCTTTATAATAGCAGTGAATGGCTGTTGAGATTTTGAAATCCAATAAGTGCATCCATCCATCATAAAAAGTACTCCACACGGCTCCAGGTGGTTAAAGAGGTCATATGGTGTTTAAAGCTGTTTGTGCATATAAAAGATCTGTAAAGTTGCAAAGATTAAAGTCTCAAACCCAAAGAGATATTCTTTATAAAAGATAAGACTTCCTAAAACGGCTTATTCAAACACGCCCCCACATGTCTATGTCACAGTGTGGGATTTGCATAATACCGCTCAAATGTATACGCAAACAAAGGCAGCGTAACTTTTATTCTTGCTCTAGTACTGTTGCAGCCACCACCATGTTGTAGAGACACTGTTTGTTTAGTTGCGAAAGCAAAAGTATTGTTTGGCCTTCCTAAAGAGTACACAACTAGAAATAAGAAGTTATATTTATAACACTGTACCAGAACAGTACATTGCAAATATTCAAGTGTGTGCAGCACATTTTACGGAGGACTGTTTCCTGAACGTTAGCTTACAATGCCGGCTGTGCACACTATAAAGTGAGGCAATTCCAACTTTGCAAGGACAATCTGGCCCTTCTGAATCACAGCCTGCAAGAACGTTTTCATATTTAAAGAATTTGCTACTGGCTATCTAAACGCATGTTTTGAGCAGTGTAGAGTAGTGCTTGTTTGTCCTTTCTACAATCACAAATGCAGACATGATGTTATTTTTCCGCAGCGCAATGCAACGCAACGCGTAAAAAGACAGCATGAGTCATTATAATCAGTAATAATGTCTTTACTGGAAGCAACAAATGCCTCGTTTATAATGGGTTTTTATTGTTTTGCCTTGTCACTGGGACATAGCATCAAAACAAGGTAAGGGGCGTAACATTTCCGTCACACAGTTGTGGTATTCGGCCAATCACAACGCACTGGACAGCTGGCTAATAAGAGTACACTGCGTTTTTCAAAACGATGAGCTTTGTAAAAATCAACGTGTTTCAGAAAGGCGGGGCAGAGAGGAGCAACAATAATGTGGAAAATAATGTGTTTTTTGATCCTCAAACCACGTAAACACATTGCATTACACCAAATACACAAAATAGTGTTCTTTTTAGCAACATCATATGACCCCTTTAATAAAGGCCTTCTGAAACGAATGCATTTATGTAAGAAAAATATCCAGATTTAAAACTTTATAAACCATAATGTCTAGCTTCCACTAATTGTCATACGTGCGTTCACATGAGAGTGCAAAAGCTAGAGATTACGGTTTATAAAGTTTTAAATATGGATATTTTTCTTACACAAACACATCGATTTGCTTCAGAAGGGCTTTATTTACCCCCCGGAGCTGTGTGGAGCAATTTTTATGATGGATGGATGCATTTTATTTTGCTTCAAAATATCAACAGCCATTCACTGCCATGATAAAGCTTGAGAAGTGCCAGGACATTTTTAAATATAACTTTAACTGTATTTGTCTGAAAGAAGAAAATCATATACACCTAGGATGTCTTAAGGGTGAGTAAAATATGGGGTCATTTTCATTTTTGGGTGAACTATCCCTTTAAGTGTACTTTTTCACTAGGGTGGTCACCGTTCACTTTTACTGTGTGGAAAAGAGCAGCATGAACATGCTACTAAATTTCCTCTTTTGTGGTCTACACAAAAAGGAGGCTTGGATCAACATGAGGTTGTGTAAATAATGACTGGATTATCCTTTCGGATAATTTTCCACTGTTTTCATGAAACCTACTGCACCACTATCCTCGCTTAGAGCTTCCTGACAACACGTACAAGGCTGTTAGCAGAGTTTGTCTATCAAACTGAAGTGATAGGGCATACTTAAGACACAATGAGCTGGCATCTTGGATTAAATATTCAGTGTTTGGTCAAGGATTATGTGGAGTCCTGGAACGCCGTCTCAGAGGACAGCTGGAACATGACCTGGTAATAGCTGTCGAGAAACCAAAGAGACGAAACCTACACGACTCATGTCGCAAAGAATGTCCAAATAAACACACAAGACTGACACGACTACAGGCTCAGCCTTCGGTTTCAAACGCAAGTAAACAGACAAAAAGAAATGGAAACTATAAATGACTTATTTGCGAATTATGGCCGGTAAGAGCATCAGATAATTCCTCATACTCAAAGAGAGTTAAGGAGGAAAGAGCATAATGTCAACGCGATGAAGGATTTCAGCCTTGCGAGACCTCCGCAAATTACATTGACAAACCAAATCAAATCACTTGAAATCTATAGCCGTCTTCTGCGCTGAATGCTAAAAATGTCTATGTGCACCTGAGAGGTTTGCGTGAGAGATAAAACGTGATAAAGCAGAAGAGAAAGTTCTCCAGATGCTTACAGGCAAGATTAGAAAAATAAAGGCCATTTTTGTCTCTTTTCCCCAAAGACGAAAGGCAGACGCTGTTCCAGGTCCCGTGCCAAGTATTTCAACCGGTCCCCCCCTAAAAATGGATGATATATTGCAGCGGTGCATGCGTGTGACAGCAGAAAGCAATAAACTGGAGGAAAACAAAAAGGCAAATGTCATTTGTTCACAAGAGAGAGATTTCGAGCGCTTAGGCGTTAAGAGCGAGGCCACAATGTGACAAATAGCTGGACGCAGTCCTTCGGCTCCATGTGGCTCGAAATTCAGCTGTTAAATTTAAAGTCTTCAGGGTCCAAAAGCCTGAGGAAATATGTGATGTGGGACATTTGAACATTACAGAGACACATTATGGGACGAAACAATGTAATAGGTTGTTTGAAGTCATTTATAGCAATGAAATAGCCAGAGCTGTTATAGTGCTGGTGAGATAAAATTCATTTTCTTTATGGTCTTTAATCAAGACACTGGAGGATAAAAAGGAGAAGACACTTTTTGAAGACCCTACACTCTTAAAAAAATCTCAAAAGTTTGTTTTTTTTCCCCTGAAAGAGCCTTTTAGTTAACAGTTCCTAAAATAACCATTTTATTCTTACAATCTTAAAAACTGAACCACGTCTCTTTGCAGCAGATCTTTGTTTGTTTGTATGACAGAGGAATTCCTGCTGCTATTTCGACTCCGGACGCTGTTTTGACACATTTCATTAGCTCTTCACGAGATCTCAACTGTAGAAAGTACCATCATGTGCACGTACAATAAGTGCATTTAACCCCCTGCACAGCATTGTTTTGGATGTTCAAGAAGTTCCGTCACAATATATGCGCTACCAGTCTGATTTTTAAACAGTAAGATTATTTAATGGGCAGCAGAAGTCTCTACTGCTCACCAAGCCTGCATTTATTAGATCGAAAGTACAGCAAAAGCAGTAAAATTCTGAAATATTTTTACTATTTAAAATAACTGTTTTCTATGTTAATATATTTTAAAATACAATTTATTACTGTAATTTTGAAGCTGAATTTTTAGCATCATTATGCCAGTCACATGATCCTTCAGAAATTATTGTAATATTCTGATTTGCTGCTCAAAAACATATTATTATTATTATTATTATTATGTTGAAAACAGCTGAGTAGCATTTTTATATGTTTCTTTGATGAATAGAAAGTTCAGAAGAACAGCATTTATCTGAAATTGAAATCTTTTATAATGTTAATAAATGTCTTTAGCATCACTTTTGATCAATTTAAAGCATCCTGGCTAAATAAAAGTATTAATTTCTATAAATTCATTAAAAAACAAATTATACTGACTACAAGCTTTTGAATGGTATAATGTATAATGTTACAAAAGCTTCTGTGTACAAAAGCAAAAGTGTAAGTCATAAAAGCCCCTTGTTTTGTTTGTTTCTTAAGGTTTGGTCCTAAAAATGACAGTGTGAATGTAAGTGAACAAGGACTAGATGTTTTATTTATTTATTTATTTATTTATTTATTTTTGTCTGGACCAAAATAACAGAGAACTGCACTACAAATGTAAACACACCTGCAGTGAACAGTTCCGAAAATATATATTTTTTCTTCATTATTAGAACCTTTTAAAATCTAAAAAAAAATTTTCCACTATGAAGTTCCATGGATGTTCTTCATGAAACTACAGAGTGCATGAAATCAAAAGTTTTGGGGCTTTTATTCAGTTAGCATTAATGTCATCTATATAAAAAGGAGCAAACCCTTTGTTCTATCCTTAATTCGTAAGAATTAAGAATTAAGAATTAAGACTTTGAAGAATCTTGAATATTCCATCAGCACAGGTATATAATGTAATATTATGTAATATACATAATAGTGTGCTGCAGCAATGATGTCAATACCTAGAAGACTACAGTAATTTGCCATGGGCTCCTTTGATTTTTCCTATGGATTTTTTAATGCATTTTTTCAATTGATGAGTACAAGGTTTGTGGTAAATATAAACTGATGATACATGGATGTTTTGCTGTAGAGCACAAATTACACAGAAATATTAAAAACACAAATTTTGAAGCAGTTATGTTTATTTAAAGGGGTCCTATTACGTTCTTTTACAAAATCTTGATTTTGTTTTGGGGGTGTATTAGAACATGCTTTCAAGCTTGGTGGTTCGAAAAACGCATTATTATTAACATAATTTACATTATTACAGTACATTTCTCCCAGCCTGGCACATAAGGCTCGATTAGTTCCGGGTTTAATAAAGGCAGCCTTCCAAAAAACGAAATGTGTTGTGATTGATTAGCTGTCCCACTGTGTTGCGATTGCGATACTGCCACGCCACTTGTCAAAGAAGCAAGTTCCATGTACAACTGTTAGCGCAAGCTAGATTAAAGTTATTATTACGTTTTAAATATGGATATTTTTCTTACAAAAACGCATCTATTCGCTACAGGAGGCCTTTATTAACCCCCAGGAGCCATGTGAGGCACTTTTTATTATGGATGGATGTACTTATTGGACTTGTTTTGGACTGATGAGGAGAAACACCCATCTATGCCATTCTAAAGCTTGGGAGTGCCCTGATAAATTTTAATATAACTCCGATTGCATTCGTCTGAAAGAAAGAAGTCATATACATCTAGGATGCATGGAGGGTTAGTAAATAATATGCTACAGTAGTGTTGGGTCCTATTGTCAGCCTGCAAGATCGACAATACATGATATTATCGTGCTAATGTATTTAATTATTTACATACTTAGTTTCATTGCCCGAAACCAGCTCTAGCATAAGGCAAAACAGCCTAACATTAACATTATCAAAGAACGTCATCACTGATTAGGCTATTCTAGTGCAAGTTTATGCATTTTAAAAAACACTCGCGTTATAAGTGAAGCTATCTTACCACACACTGCACACATTTGTGGCGTGTTACGGCTCCAACGCAACCACCGGAGTAGATCACGGCTTCGGCATGCGTTTCGACCCCCTGTACTGCACACGTCTGTGGCGCATTACAGCTCTGAAGTGGCCACTCAAGTCAATGTTTGTGTTTATACCAGCCGCGCTGCGGCTTGTTGAAGCGGCTCTCCACGCTGCATCGCTAAAGTCAGGCTAAGCCCCCACCTTGTCCCTACCCTCCCTCCAACAATTCAAATTTCCGTGCATGGAATTTAATTTAATGATATTCTAATGGACCACGCTGTGACATCATTGCATGCGGAAAACAAACGTTGTAGTCCAAAGAAGCCGTTCGTTGTAGTTCTTGAAATTTTAAAAAAAAAAACAAATATCTCCTTTTGGAGTGGACTTTGAGATTTGTAACTTTGTTTTTTCTCTTTTTTATGCCCAAAGATACACACCACATACTGACTAAAGTTCAAAAAGTGAAAAAGCATAATAGAACTTTAAAATATAAACCCCTTTAAAATATAAAAAAAAAATCAAATCAAAATGTCAAGTATCATCAAGCAATGAAAAACTCAAAAACTCCATTATAAAAGCCCCACAGGAAAATATTCCAGGTTTTGACGTCATTGATACAGCACTCTATAACTAACCCATCACTTCATTGGGTTAAATGTGCAACCACAGCAGGCAGCGTAAGGCGATTTCTCCAAGGACACAGATTTCCAGTGTCCCTCTGCTCTATTCTACATCAAATCCCATTTGAATCAGGCTCAGGTCAGGCTTTATAATTGACCGATTCTTTGGGTGATCGATTACTCCTGATCAATTGAGCAGCTGCTATTGACGTTCAGCGTCTGTGCATTGCTTTCAGAGATAAAGGATATAGTGTTTGCTTTACAACAGTGGTTACATAAACATACTGAAATCACAAACGGCTACTTAAAAAAAGTACAAGATAATCTGTTTTTGGAATTTAATTTTCCTTTGCTAATGCATTTACGCATATTAAATCTAAACATGCTTCAATACTAGCACATGTTTTTTGTCTTCTTGAAATGCAATTTGCACTTCGAGGTCAGGTAAAGTTGCTTTATACATTTAAACTAAAAAGGAAAAAGTGCATTTACTTGAGAACTGAGAAAAAGCAGGACAAAACAGAAAAAAGATCACTGCTCTACATCCATTTACGGACGGATTGTCTTATTGTGTCAGCCGAATCAATACAGCACCTTAACAAGGATGGCAGAGAGACAGTATCCAGCAACTTACAGTCAGAAAAGCTGTCAGTCTGCCAGACTATCAATATTAAAAGTCATTTTCTGTGACTCAGCAGAATACCTGGCACTGGGCTTCCTCCAGATCCCTTGCAGCACTTTTAATTCATTATTGATATCTTCTGGTAATCATCACCAAACAGCTGACATCAATATCAGGATAAATTAATTTTTCATGAATTTGACCCTTAATCTGTTTAAATCACCATTTGGCAAACTGTTAAGTAATGGTTTTGGCTTAAGTAGTATATCTATGACTATTTAAGCAGAGGAAAAGACAAACATGAATTGATACGGTTTATAATCACAGGAGAGTTTGAATGTGAGAAGTCTATATTGAGAAAAAACATAAATTATACATAAAGTTTACTTGTGACCTGTAAAATGTTGTGTTAATGTCCCAAACATCTGTGCTTAAAAAATAGCCCAAATCTTGAGATATTTTACAGGAAAAGACTTTTTTTGCACCATAAACAAGACACCAGCTTATGATCAATGGCACCAAAATGAAATGCTTGACTATGCTAAAACGAATTCAATAATAACTACGAAAACCTGTCACAAACACAGAAGACATGTCTTGTATCAACACATGACCCCAATCAACACAAGACTTTAATGAGGAAAAGACTTTCTTTCCCTGTCAAGTGTTGATGATCAAACACCGCATCAGACCGCCTACAGAAATCTGCTTAAACGAAGCCCTCAGCAGTACTCAAGCCTTCACTGCACGTCTTTTTATCTTTCTCAAGGGTTACATGAAAAACTCCTCCATGTACACAACACATTAATGCACGGTATTCATAAGAAATAAGACCAGCAACGCATTGCATGCCAGGTTTTGCCATCCGTGGTCTTTGTTGTCAAACACTCCCACACATTCAGACACACAGATTCACATGCTGCAGAGAAACATTGCATATTCCTCACAAGCAAAACAGATACACCATAATCGATAAATGCGAATGTAGGGAAAGAGCCAACAACAACAACAAAAAATCTGTCAAATCAACCATAAATCACATCAGATATGCCTGAATTAGCTAGAACAACTTTCTCGTGCTGAAGCAGTAAATTACCATAATTAGCAAACTGCAGTCCTGAATGCAAAGGGTAACTTCATCTAAAATGGAAAGACACATTTAGACAATTCAAATTAAAATGATGATATTTATTTAAAATATATAACATTTTTATGTTATATATTTTTTATGGAGTGAGGCACATTTATTTGCATAACTGTATATATATATATATATATATAATTTTTTTTTATAGAAAGTATTTTATATTTAGATTTTGGTTTTATTGACCCTTCAGGTTATTTTGAATAAAGGTTGTTCTAAATATATATAATTAAAAAAATATTATATATAAAATAATGAAATTTATTGAAATATATTTATATATTTACATTTTAAAATGTTGGTTCAGTAGCCCTACAGCTGCAGGTTATTTTGATTTCAAATGATTGCTATTTATCTAAAATATTTTATATTTCTATATTGTATTTTTTAGTTAATTATTTGTGCAGAATGGGTTTGTTTTTGGGATTGAAACATATACATAAATAATTACATGAATAATAAATGATAAAAAACCTAATAATTATATAATAGAACTATAAAGCAATAATTATAAGATAAATACAAATAATAAATATACCAGCTACATATTCACAAAAATATTAACTGTTTGTAGATATTGCACACGCACAGTTATTATTTTTATTTTTAATATTTTTTAAAGTTTTTGTGATCAGAATGAAATATTTGCTTAATAAAAAACACATACATTTAAAATTTAAATAAAAACCATTAATTAGAATTTAATTAAATGATCAAATTATATTAATTAATTGTTTTGCTGTTTATAAATTGTATTTTTTATTATTTAATTAATAATTTTAATTAATTTCTTTTAAATTATTAAGACCATATAAAAGGTTTCTGATGGATGCAAAGAGCACATCTTGACAAGTAAACCATTTATCAAGGTCAACACAGTCACTACATGTATTTGTTTTGATATATAGCTGATTTCCAGCAGCAAGCCTATACATTTCAGAAATATGGTCTGCCGCCCAAATTACCTGCACGCAGTTTGACATAATTTGTAGACACACTGGGTAAACTACAGCAGGATACTCAAGGACAGGACAACATGACTAAATGTGCTGCAATCCATGGAGAAGAGCCCATCTCTCCTTGAAACAGCTGACACATCAATTTACATTTGGTAAATGATGGGGAAATTTTGTTTGCCTCCTCCTAATTGTCAGTAGCCTGGGATTAATTGACATGATTAAGCGGATTAGGAAGGAGAAGACGGATAACAAAAGTCAAAATGTGGTTACGAGATGCCTGCAGGTTGTTTGAGCTGCTTTGCTGCTCTCAACTTACTGTATGTATATAACGCAAGCTTGCACCACAGTATTTTCTATGCCGTTGCAAATGCAGGTGCATCACACGAATGCAACCAAGAGCGAACTCAAAGTTCAATATTTCCAAGATGAAAAACTTGAAACGCCGTGAACTTTACCTGCATTGAGTGTACCGGTAATAAGTCTGAAGAGGTACTGAGCAAACTTCAGTATCTCCCTCTTGCATCTCTTCCTGCAACTGCTCATGCTGAGGTTTCTGTCTGTCTTTTTCCCCGCCGTTTAATCCTCAAAGGGTTTGATGACAGAAGAAAACTTCCTCCCCGTGGCCGCGCTCCTGCCCGAACCTGCTCTGCTCGTGCGTCTGTGAGTGTCGGCTCATATGGAGCTCCGCGCGGCTCCTCGCTGGAGATCCTGTTTGCTCGAGGGGGGTCACTCACTGCCGTTGGGTCATAAATATTTCCTCTGGAGCGCTCGTGTGTCCCGGAGGTGCTGAGCGCTCCGTCTTCACACTCTTTCTGTCACACACAGAGTTGTAGTAGAGTGGCTGCTTTTGAGTCTCAGCACCATCTGTGGCTGTTTCAACCTCCACGACCGTTGCTGGGGAGGCGGTGCCAGCGTGGCCCCGGAGCGAGAGAGGGAGAGCGAGGAGGAGGAGGGGCGGGAGGTGAAAAAAAGGAGGAAGGAGAGTCCGCGAATCAGCATTGACAGGCGATTATGGGACTGTCGTGTTGCCAGTTACGATGCTCCAACACTTCTCTGGGTGAGAGCCACTAGATTGAGCGCGAAAGATATAAAAAGAAAAAAAAGTGGACGAAAGGGAGGGACGGAGAGGTTAAAGATAAGAGAGACTGTGGAGACAGCCTGCTCTTGAATGAGGCGAAGTGAATAGGACAGAGATACGGAGAGGGAAGATAAAGGTGAAGGTGCGAGAACGAGTGAAAAGAGATCCGGACAGAAAGACAAAGGCAGAGGGACTGAGGTGTGAAAAGCAACACTGAAGGCAATATAAAGAGACACACAGAGAGAGAGTGAGGTTAAAACTGAAGCGACACGCCTTGACATTTCAGAACGGCAGGTGTTCAGACGGTGGAAATAAAGGTGGAGTTCATAAGGTCAGACTTGATGACTCACTGCCTCGGGTCCTTATTTTACAAAGGCCACAAAAACAGGCCTAGGTCATGTGTGACCCTGGACAACAAAACCAGTCTTAAGTAGCACAGGTATATTTGTAGCAATAGCCAACAATACATTGTATGGTCAAAATGATAGATTTTTCTTTTATGCCAAAAATCATTAGGGTATTAAGTAAAGATCATGTTCTTTATTTTGCAAATTTCCTACCGTAAGTATATCAAAACTTAATTTTTGATTAGTAATATGCATTGCTAAGAACGTCACTTGGACAACTTTAAAGGCAATTGCCTCAATATTTGTTTTTGTACACCCTCAGATTCCAGATTTTGTATTTCAGCCAAATACTGTCCTATCCTAACAAACCATACATCAATGGAAAGCTTATATATTTAGCGTTCAGATGAAGTATAAATCTGAATTTCAAAAAATTGACCCATATCACTGGTTTTCAAAGTAAAAATGAAGGTTGCTAGAGTTGTAGCAAACATTCGAGGCAGTGCAACAAATTTTAAAAGTGATATATGAATACTTTATGGTTTAAAATATGCATAATCTGTAATGAGAATGTGATTTAATGCATTGTGTCATTAAGAACTCCTTTAAAAAAATAACGAAGCTGGGACAGCTCACCCGAAACAGAGTTACTGTTAACTTACACTAAAACCAAGATTAAACTATTAAAGAAGTTCACTTCCAGAACAAACATTTACAGATAATTTACTCACCCCCTTGTCATCCAAGATGTTCATATCTTTCTTTCCTCAGTGGTAAAGAAATTATGTTTTCTGAGTAAAACATTTCAGGATTTCTCTCCATATAGTGGATGCAGTTTCAATGCAGCCTCAAATGGCTCTAAATGATCCCAGCCGAGCAAGAAGGGTCTTATCTAGTGAAACGATCTGTCAGTTTCCATAAAAATGACAATTTATATACTTCTTAACCTCAAATGCTTGTCCTGTCTATTTTCTGCTATGCGCATGTGAACTCTGTTTAATCTGGGTCAAGACAGTTAGGGTATGTCTAAAAACTCCCGTCTTATTTTCTCCTCCAACTTCTGAATTGTCCTACATCACTGCAGAAGTACCAACCCAGGGTTTACAAAGTGAATGTGCAAAGATCAAACGCCCCTTAAAAAAAAGGTAAAACAACGATGTAGGGTGATTTTGAAGTTGGAGAAGAAAATAAGATGGGAGTTTTTCGACCAACCTTACACAAAGTGCACGTGCGCATCGCAGAGAAGAGACAAGACCAGCATTTAAAGTTAAAAAGTATATAAGTTGCACTTTTTTTTTTTGGAAAATAACCTATAATTTCTAGATACTTCCCTTACGACCCTTCTTCACCCTTCTTGGGTGACAAGGGGGTGAGTTAATTATCTGTTCTGGAGTAAATTTTTGTTCTGAAAGTAACTCCTTTAAAAAATTATTGTTTACTAAAAAAACTTAAATATCAATATTTAAATAAACAAAAGCATAACAAAATTGCTAAAACTAAAATTAAACAAACTAAAATAAGCACTAAAATTACAATAAACACTGAAAATATAAAACATATTTTATATTTTTATAATTGAATTAAAATACATTTATTTCATACTAAGTATACTTTAAATCCATTAACATATTTATTGACATCACTTAAGACTTAGCGATATAAAATTATAATTACATTTTATTTGGAGTATTTCTTTACTGCACAATGCACATTTTGTTATATTGATTAAAATGTGCTTTAATATTTCTAATCATAATCTCTGTATAATATCAGTCTTTAAATGATATTAGTACTTAAAAGATATTTATATTTTTATTTATTTATTTATTTATTCATTATTCAAAATATTAATAAATACTATACTAGCATACATAGAATACTAAAATAACACTCAAAAATGAAAATGCGCACTGTTATGCATACAACAATAATTCATATTAAACATGGGATGTCAAGCTCCAAAAAAGGACAAACAAACAAATAAATAAATAAATAATAAATGATTCGTACACTATATGGTATTCTGTAATTTCTACCATTTCTATTACGTGATGAACACAAAAAAAGTTGCTATTTAGAAGCATGGAATTGGAACGTAGTATTGTCGTCTTTTTTAGAGATTAACAGATATGGTCATGTACTGTTGCTGTACAATATGTAAAAACATTCTCCTTTCATGTTCCATAGGGACAAAATCACAGCATAAATTTTTGGAATATCATGGTGGCGAATAAATAATTTTGACTAAAATATGAGCGAGTAAAATGAAAGAACATTTCCATTTTGGAGTGAACTACTCATTTTGTTGTCCATAAAGGTTTTTTTTTTTTTTTTTTTATTGGATAATTCACCCAAAAAATTCCAATCCTGCCATCATTTACTGTTGACTTCCATAGTATTTTTTTTTCCATACTATGGAACTCAATGGCTACACTCTAAAAAATGCTGGGTTCAGCCCATTGAGCCATTTTATTGGGTAATTAGTTATTTTTTTTTTTAAACCAAATGATGGGTTCAACTTGTTTGGTCATTTTATTGGGTTATTTTTAATATTTTTTACCCAGGTGCTGGGTAGTTTTTCTGTAACTCAGCTGCTGGGTCATTTAACACTGGCTTATATTTTTTTTATCCAACCTCTGGGTTAAGCCTGTCTCTGACGAAACAACCCAGCAGCTGAGTTACACTCAGACCGCATGCTTTTTGAGTCCTCTACAGGAGAAACAGGTTCTGAGCGCCGCCGATTTGGTGCACTTCAGCGAAATAAAGGTTTGTATACATTTTATTTAATTTATAAAGTCTTTACTTTGTCGTAAATTTGATTATTTTATACAACGCAACATAAAATATGTTCTCTAATCTCAGTACTGTTTGTTTATGGGCAGGTTTTGAAGTCAGTCACGGCATCTTTCAGCTAACGTTACGAGTGAAATGCAAGCCAGATTTCGGTTACACACCAGCATGATAATTACCGTTATTTCGGTAAAAAGCGTTTACAGAGAACGGTTGAACACACTAAAATTCTAAATGCTACTTTTAAATGTTACATTTTTTATGTCTTAAATGCTTGTTAAATAATAATATTGTAAATATTGTAATACTGTAATATTGTAAACTATGCTGTACTCACCCAAATAAATTCAATTTGTCTTGTATTTTGTCCATGCGTTCTCGCTTAATAATGAATGTTCATCTTTTAATTTTGGCTGTTGCCTCTAGTAATTCTGTGTGTGTTTTTCATAAGTTCCAGTCCATTTTAAGCCAGCAATATAATAATTTTTAAACAATAGTTGACTTAAAATAACCCAGCATGTTTGGTAAAAACATTTAACCCAGCATGTGTTCTGTCTAATATTTACCCAACACTGGGTTGCCAAATAACCAAAGCTGGGTTTGTTAGATTGCTGTCTCCATGCCTAGACAAATCCAGCCCCGGACACCAGATCCCGTCAGAAAATATCAGTTTGTCCTGTATCAGAACATCTCATCAGCAGAGTCATCTAATACCCAAACCCTGTTAACAGGAGGTCTTGTCTGGTACCCAAAATACCCAAAACACTATTAACAGTCTTCTATCAGCCAAGAAGTTGACTGAGGAAAAAGCCAATGAAAGTGAAGAGCAGAAGCAGGA